>JABUQX010016481.1:0-12500 GCA_015478945.1 Trachelipus rathkii | reverse complement strand
AAAAATCATAAAAAATTGTATTATAAAAAAACTAAATTTAAAAAAACCTAATAATTGTTTACATCTAAAATTATTCTATTTAAACAATTTCAATTAATTAAGATATCGCAATAAAACAATATCATACGAATATACAAAGCTCTGCGTCTATAAAAGAATAAACTATTAGAGTTAAAATGAAACTTCTAAACACACGATCAGAACTACTGTAAACATACAATATGACACTCGTATGAACGCACACTTCGCACACGTCAAGAGCTGAAGAGTAGTGTGTTATTTCAAAGATTATTTGCTCGAAACGTTCTGGAAATTTAGATAAACAATATAAAATTGCATTGCACAATAAATTTCAATTAAGCTTGTAACTATTTTCAATACTTTAAAATGATGTTAATAATAATAATAATAATAATAATAATAATAATAATAATAATAATAATAATAATAATTTGTAACTATTTTTACGAGGTGCTGAAAAAACAATTTTAAAGTTAGAGATATTGAAAATATTTTAACATCTTCACGAACTAGACCATTTTAAAGGTTTTCAACGATCACCTTGCCAAGAAAAAACCTGAGTTTGAGAACTTTACTTTAAATTACAAAAAAAAAAACAAAAAAAAAAATCTAAAAGCTACTGCAAGAAAATCTCGCCTGGGAGGTGAGTCAGAAACTGAATTTTGAATTTTGGAGTATTCTCATGGAAAAAGTTATTCCTTTCAATTTTTCCCCAAGTACAAATCCTTAAAAGTAGTAAGTCAGTGGTTCTATAATTGGATACCGGAGCCTAAAAAAAAGTTTAGTTTTTATTTATTTCATGGATCTCCGACCTTTCATGTGCTCAAGAGCCGGAGCTTAAATTATTGTTTGGTAGAGACGGAGCCGAATTTTTTTGGGGTGTTGCCGGAGACGAAAAGTGTGTTAATTATAAAGTAAAGGGGGGTTTGGATCCGGAATCGATAAATTTAAAATTTGCGGAGCCGGAGTCAGAGCAAAGTATTTTAAAGTGATGGAGCTGGAGCTGACAAAAAATTACTCCGCATCTCTCGACTAATACTCGTATTTTTAAATAATGAATATTCCCTATGATATTGCAGACCATAGTCTTTAATGTGGATACAATGCGAAGACTAAACTCACGTTACTATATTTGCATGCAGTCACCCATTTTCTAATTAAATTTAGCTAATTTTTTGTAATACTTTTGCGTAAAATCCAATATAAATCTATATTTGTAATTTTTCAATTGAAATAATTTTGCGTTTTAATGAGTGTGGATGCCGTTGGTTGAAAGTCCTGAATTACGGCTTTTAACATAATTTATTTAAGTAAATGATCAAAATCTTTGAAATTATAATTTCAACGCTAAATAATTAAATTTAAAGCAAAACCAAGAGAGATTGTTAATACAAAATTTATCAACAATAAATTACGTTAAAAATTATAATGAATTAATAACTACAAATATACTTTACCTGGAGCATATAATTCAAAGACCATCGCACTTCTTGTTCTTGTAAGATTTGCTACTGGATACCATCGATGTAAATCATATTTAAAACATTGTTGATAGGATGGAATCTGTCCAAGGAAAGCGCTAAGGTTTAATTTTTTTTTTCAGTTTACTAACGTGATTTTTTTAAGTCCTAAACATTTTTTTTTTCAAAATGTGTCAGGTCATTAAAATTCCTATTCGTTGGTAAGACTTCCTAGAATATCAAAATTACTCTTTTTTTTTCTAAATTGTTTTTATGGTATTTAATATTAAAAAAAAAAATACAATTGTATTAATTTTCGTTTAGCGATTTACGTCAATAAATTTCTCGACAATTATATGTTTAACTTAACAATTAAATTTAATATTTATAACTTTAATGTTATTAGTTACTATTAGCTTTTTTTAAGGTCGTACTCTCAACGACAATTTTATTCAATTTAATACTTTTTTTTAATAATAAAAGTTCACACCTATAGTATTCGACAATTTCAATTTATCTAAAACTTTATTAAAGAAATAAAAAGTTTCCAAATTAAATATAATGTACATATATATATAACTAATATTTTATTTAATATTAAGGAATAAGGGGAATCTTGCATAGAATAATCTAACGTTGAGTACTATGGCCTGTATTTAGTAGTAAGGCTATTCCATATGTGTAACTCAAAACTGGGACTACATTCTTCATATGTTTATAACTAAATGGATAGACTCTCAAGTAGGGGTGTGATCGCGCAAAGTGGAGGCATGAATAGTGAAGAGTGAGTAGTCCTCTCGCGTGCTCTCTCCTGAGGTGTGATGGGGACTTCGTCCCCTCTGTCCCGTAAGACTTGAGCCCCAAATGATAATATTGTAGAAAGTGCAATGAGAGCTAAATCTAAATAATTAATTGAAGGTATAAGTTAATTTGCATGAAATAGCGGAATGGTGACAGAAGAAAATTCGTAAATAAATTATAATGACACATAAGGATAGATGAAATTAACGGTCGAAAATATGATTTACTCTCAGAGATGGATGTAGAGATGGTGAATCTACAGCAGCCTGCAATTCATTTGGTAATATCGTCTTCCTTAATAACATAGTCTCTAGGGAGCTTGTGTTATTTGTACAGGTGTAGTTGTATCTGTTGAAGGTAAGAGTAATGTACATCTATGTCTCCACCTCTCCTCATAGATATATAAAGTAATTGAGGAAATGTTTTATGATAATAAAGTAAAATTATATTTAGTAATTGGTTTATTTAGAGTATGTATTAATGCGGTAACAGATATATAATATTACTCATCTGGTTATTCTCTTTAGATAAGAATAGAGTTCGCTATTATCTCTGAAGTGAAACGAAGCAAATGATTCTGAGAGAATAATGAAGGAGAATGAAGTAAAAAAAATACTTTATTTATATAAGTTTTCTGGATTAATTCATAAAACGGCGTATGATTACAAGATTATAAAAGTGCTGAAAGCTCCTACTATGGTGAATGGTGTATTTATACTTGATGTATATAATCGTGTTATGGTAATGGTTATAAAGTCTTCTGAGATAAAATTATTATAAGAATCAATACTACGTATATGTAATGTATATGTGTTAAGGTCGTAATACTCTACTTACTGATCTAAAAATCTAACACTATACTAAGGCATAATGTAAAAGATGATATATGAGTTTGAAATTGTATGTATATGTCTTGATGATTCATTGATTGATGCAAACATTCAGGATTAGTCAATAATCAGGAAAAAATACAAGTGTCAAATTATATATACGTATCTCAGTGAGGTAGTAGTCAAATGGAGTTAATACAATATATGACGAGAAAGAGTTTTGAAAAACTGTAATATATACTGACAGTGATATTAATGTTGTAAAAATTATCGGTGAAATATGTAATCAAGACATGGAGGCGGAATGATTGTAAGTCTGATTGAATCTTCTGATAGTTTTTGGTACAATTATGTGTATAACAAGCTTATATTATATAAGATGAGTGTATGTTTCGAGGATCTTTCTGAGGAAAGTGAGATGCATATAACCAGTTAATAGTACCCTTTAGATATAGGGTATCGGGAGAATAAATTAGTTTAATGTAAGAGAATTTATCTAATGGAATATAGTTAATTATTGAGTGTAATATTAGGTAGAATCGTAATACTAATCACTACTTTGTAATTTATCTAATAGAGGTCTTATATTTAAACTCCTGAGTGACTGAAGGAATCATGATGTGTTAAGAACAAGGTGAGTGCGTTTAGAAGTTCGTACGTACGAATTCGCGTGGATTATAAATATCTTTACATTGAACTAAATGATTGATAGAAAAGAAGGGAAAATAAAATGTAAAAATATTAATATTTGTCGTATTTCTTATTTGTTTTTTTGGTAAGCATTACGAATCTATAAATAAAGGCTATGTACATCTCTTTAATTGTAACATTATTACTATAATGAAGGTTAAATATTTGAATATTATTCCCAACTCACGTGGGTCGTTAACATACAGCATGCCAAACACTCCTTACTTGTAAGTATTGGTGGGAAGATCGTACATCCATAAAAGTATGTATGTACGATCAATATGTTCCTGTGAGACAGGAGTGCCGTCTCATAAGTATATTAGAGAGTGCGGCGAAGTGTGAAATGATGAGTGCTCTAAGTGTTTGAATATTCTATATGACAGGCGAGGAGGCTGTAGGCGAGTCGATTTTGGCGTCACAATAAACGCTGTTCCTGACTCGAACTTTTTTGGGTTAGCGGATGGCTTCTTAAGCCTTTTGGTTAGCTCTCAGTAGAATTTTGTATATGGAATGGGTTATGGAGAGAGACGTCCACGATTAGTGATGTGTGTGTCGGAGTGCAGCCACCGGTATGGATTAGGAGTGTTTTACGCACATACTCAAAGAGAGCAGTATTTGTGGTGTAAACAGTAATTGGTCGGTCCCACAATCTAAGTTTTTAAATTCCTAATATTCTATATACATGACCTGTATAGATTTTTGGTCTTTGGTTGCTGTCGTGTAGCATCGTGAGTTGAATAGTATTCATGTGTATACAGTACTATATCCGTATAGAACGAAAGTTGGACAGACGAGTGTGTGTAAAAGACACGGCATTATTGTTGATAGTAAAGCGCTATATGAGATAAGGGGAGATTAGTAAGCGTGTTTGTAGAGTTGTTCCTAAATGTGAGTGAGGTACCTAGACTCTTTTCTCTTGTGTGTAAAGTAGTGAATGTGGCTATTGAGGCGGTAAGAGCGCCGAGTATTTTTTAGTTAGCTCAATGGATATCACGACACAGTGTCCTGGACATTTAGTATCAGAATTCCTAGACATAAGATATAATGACTATAGTTTTTTTACTTTAATTTTATCCCTCTTTAAATTTATTTAAATTTACCATAATATAATATCATATTATTTAATATATATATAATATATATATATATATTAATAATCTAATTATATATATAATAATATATATGTATTAATATATATATATTATATATATAATATATTATAATATATTATATATATATATATATATAATATAATCATTATTAATATATATATATATATATTCATTTAAATATAATTATATATATATATATATATATATACTATATAATTATATATAAATATTATATATATAATATTATGATACTTTATAGAGTATATATATATAATATATATAATAATATAATTAATATCTTAATATATATATTAATAATATATATATATATATATTATATAATTATAATATATATAAAGATATTATAATCTAATATTAATATAATTATATTATTACATATATATTATATATATATATAATATAAAAAAGTTAATAAATATAATTATAGTAATAATATGTAACGCTAAAATTCATATTTTTAACGTAAATGTATATCCTTACTATATAGTATAATTATTAGAAGGTTCGAGATGAAAAATACTAAATCATTGAGATTTAGCTATATATTATAATTATACTAAAAATTTAATGATACAATTAAGTTTACTGAGGTGAGCTAAAAATCATATACGAGCGTCCACTCATTTCAGTATATATTGAGTTTCCTTATAAGTCAATAGATAATATCTATAATAATAATAAAAATTATTAAAATATTAAGATTTAATATAAAAATATATTTGAAATATCATTTAAATGTCGATAGTTATAATAGAAGATTTGAAGAGGAGAAGTGTGTGGGAAGTAGTATAGAATAGGCTATAGTACTTGAGTATGCGTCTAGTGTATTCTTAAACATGGTGGGGCGTCTTAATTGTGTTTAAATGATATATATATGAAGATGCATGGAAATGAGATACAACATGAAAAATTCATATAAACTTCACGTTAATATGGTGAGATGACAGTGTAACTCTAATGATCATAATGACAATCAGCTAAAAGTAAACGTGTGAGTATACCGGTGCGAGCCTTCGTGTACGTTTATCCCTTCAATATGCATAAGAGAGTATGAATACAAATTAGAGTCGGAGTAACTACTTTTTTTCTCCAGTAATTATGGTCTGTAATGTAGTAAGTGTATATACAGAGGGAGCCCACTCATGAAATTGTTGAGAGACTAAAAGAGTTACGGATTGTCCCAAGTTGTATGCTCTCATCTACATGTGTGTATAAATTATGCGAGCGTGGAAAGTTATGTTATTCACTCTCAAATAATTATAAGTATATATTGTGTACTAATGATTTTATCAGTAACATTGAGAATTCTTGTAAGATAACACCATATTGAGGATTGTAAAATTGTTGTGTTGATGTGAGTAGTTTTAGATATATGGAATTTTTTTGAAAGGTAAAATGTATTTGTAAGTAAAGAATATTTTTAATATATAATTAATATTGGTAAGAGGTGAAAATTGTTTTATAACTATTTATTGTTTATTGTTTATATGTGGAATAGTAAAAGAATGAGAAAAAGAAGTAGTATGTATTTTTAAGAGACTTATCTCCTTCATATTTTATGAGAACATAACTAATTTATTCAATTTTTAATATTCATTATCTACTAAAGCAAGGTTTATTACTGGCTTAAGATAAGTAGGATTATATATTACCTACCCTTATCCCCCATCTAGCTAACACTCATTTTATGGAAATAAATGTGCATTCATTTAACACTATATTATACTTACTACTTTAATACATCCCATCCCAGTCCAATATTATATTCAATATTGATGTGTATTCTGTTTAATATATGTATGTTTGCAAGTGATGTTTTTGCGCTGCTCTGCGTGTCGTAAATTCTTTAAATTTTTCGTCTCTGTTGAACTCAAGGAGGAAGCAAATTCTTCTGTTATAAAACAATAATAACACCATCACTTCGCGGAGAGATGTTCTCACGTCCAATTACCCACCATCTCTCAATCCTCTACTCCCCTCCTAACATAAATAACTTCCTCACTCGCTTACCCTTCAACTAAAACATAAGTTCCTCCCTCTTCTCTTTTCTCTTCTTTGATATAATCTCTCCTCTGTGATTTGGCACTTGCGTCGTACAAACTTAAATTTTCCATCTACAGAAAACCCACTGCCAACCTTATACATCCACTCCTTCTCTCTCTCAATCCCTCTCTCTATCTCTTCATACCTCTCCACTACTTCTTTATCGTCTATATATATTTTATCCTTTTTCCTTGAGAGATTTATACGATTATTTATTACACTTTAGGAACTTATATAACTAGAAAAATATTTTGAAATTCTATATACAACCTTTTTTTAAATTTATTTATTCAACCCACATTACACTATATATATATCATAAATTCCGCATTACGCAGAGCCAAATCACTTCTACATAATATATATAACACACAAATAAATTCAATAAAACCATAATATTGCAGACGGCTGAAGCTTATCCTTTAAAACTATATATCACCACCTAATCCATAAACAATTAATTATAAATCACTCATATCCTTCCAATTATACCATATACAATAATTATATATACTTCTTCTCCAATTACATTTTACTTTTACAAAAAATTATTCACTCAAATATAACTATCAAACATACTATAACATACAAACAATGTGCTCAGTAGCCACTGGATAGTCGTCAAAAATAACTATTCGTTACTAAATGTTTAGAAATACTATTAACATAGAGCTCTTCACCAGTGTTAATAAAACTAGCATAGAATATAATCATTGCATAGTGGAATATTTTCTGGTTCCATATATCAAGTCTATTCTGTGCGAACTCACGGTAAACGAGAGAGAAAAAGAGAATAAAACATAGAAAAAACATAAAAAAAACCAATAAAAATCTACAAAAACTACAATACTACCTTCAGCGAGTGAAAGTGAGGTGAATGTACCATTTTTTTTGCCCGTCACTTACAATCACACCTGAGTCTCAAACCAATTTCTCACATCACCCCAACTAGAGGAACAATTGAAGAGGGGATAAAAAAACACCACCACACACACCTTCTTCACACACCAAAATATAAAACACAAATATGGAAATAAGTTAATAATTATAGTAATTTACTGACTCTTGATTTGAGTGATTGATATTACGCCCTATTTAGAGACTTTATATATAAACGAAGCGTGTTGCACTCACTTCTCACGTACTAAAGCCATACATATTCAACGAAACCTTAGATTTCTACTATTTTCACCGACCCATAATACCCTCTGTGCCCTTTTATTCACAACACTTCGGTGCATTTCACAACTATGCTTGTAACACCACCCTGAGCACATGCATTCTCTATATCACTCAGATTCTTCGAGTGTGAGTGTGTGCCATATACACTTGTGTGAGTATCATTTTTAAGTGGCGGTGTGTAGGACGATATATCTCCCCACTGAGAAAAAGCGGGCACCCCGTGTAGGGTGAGGTGTAGGCGGAGGGATAAAACACACGCCTAGTGCTGTCCTACTAAAATCTTCTCTAATATAACCTATTTTTTATTATTGAAATGCTCGAGAGAGGGTTTCCGAGACATCCTTCACAACGCGCTGAGTGAGGTGGTGTGCGTCGAGATACATAGCTCTCTTTACCTATTCTCTCACTTAAGGCGCGTAGTTCACCCCGAGAGGCTCGAGAGTACAGGCTTATTAATAATCACATCATCTACTCTCATCTCTTGTCACCATTTCTGTATTAGTTCGGTAATTACCTTAATGTGCGTAAGTTAATTTATTGTAATAAAAAATAAAAAAATAAAAGCAAAATTTTAATAGATAAGATCTCACTTTTACTTTTTAAACGAGTAACCAAATTTAATAAAAGTATAAGTCCTTAAAATATAAGGGTACCACTCTCAAGATCAATATTTATTATAATTTAACATCACATGACAATTTTGTTATTGGTTCATTTTTATTTATAAACATATTCCTATACACATGATACTCTCTATCCTCTCTCAGGGAGTCCAAAATGTATGTACCCGTTTTCGTCTGTGTACACTATTAATCACATAGTTTTACTTCGAGAGATAAATAATATCTCCAGGAACTACTTTTTTATCTTTTTTTTTAGTATTTTTTTTATTTCATTTTTTTTTTTTTCATTTCCTAGCGCACTAGAGAGAGATTGGAGCAATCAGTGCACCATTTTACATTTGCCCAATCCATGTTCTCTGTGCTTGCATCTTCTCCAGTGCAAGGTTATTCTTTTTCCCCACTGTGTTTCTTTACTGAGAGTGTAGTCATTCAATTAGTTTTTTTTTATACAGATTCATTATTAACGTGCTAAATCCCATGACGCGCTGACTACTTAATTAATTACTATCTATTTATATATATCTTATAAATTATTTAAATATATCTTATATTACTTTCAATATTATCCTATATATATATACTATATATAATATTTTACATATATTATAATTTAATCTAATATCTATATAATATAATCTATATATAATATAATATTTTAAATCTAATATATATATATATTATACTATATATATATCCTTATATTCATCTCATAATCTATTATGTAAGTAAATCTATATATCTCTATATATATATATTATATCTAGCTATTCACAAACACTGTAAGAAAGGCAAGGAACACTAATGCTATAAAAAATTTACTATTTATATAATATATATATCTATCTCTGATAGAACAGGCAGTTAACTAACTCACGCTATCTCTATAATCTTTATTGTGTGGCAAGATAAATAACCTTCACTAGGTACACCATGATCTAACTATGAAATGTCAGAAATCTTATATTAAATCTCAGAAAACACGAGATTTCACTCGAAGTAGCCTCAGAGAGAAAAAACTATGAGTATGTACCTCGTGTGAGGCCAAATGAGCAAATAGTCATACCGTTCCTCCTCACTGAAACAAAAAGAGGGTGTGAAGACCCTCCTTCTCGAGTGTATAACTCACAAACCCACACAAGATGCCTCCACACCTAACTGACTCTAGCCACAATCGAAGAATCTATTGCCCCGAGAAGAATAATATGTTACTTTCTAGAAGAAGTAAAAATAGTCCTACGGATAACATTAATAAAATGAGTTTCATAGAAATTTGTTGGCTTAGAAGGAGATGATGCTGGTCCAACTGACAGTGCGAAAGTCCTACCTGTAAAGATGGCATTGTAAAAAAATGAGGTATTAAGGACTTATTATGCTACTATATATCTATTATGATTTATACAAATGAATTATTACTTAAATTATAATTTCTCTTATACTAAAATATATTGTATAATTTATTTAATTATAATGAATAATTTTATAGAGAAGCCCTACTAATTCCATAGAATACAAACGAGTGGAATGAGTAGTTATTAACTTTAATATTTATATTTTTATATCTAATTCCACAATTCTATTAACCGTATGATATATTTCTTTAGGTCAAATATTCCGTATTGTACTAACATAATCCATTATTTCATAAATTTAAATTGTTTACACTATTCAGTTTCCTTGTCTTACCAAGTGAGTATACCTTATTACTATACTCAATTAACTTTATTTAACTTTAAAGGTGTTCAATCTGGGGAAAATATCTAGCGGTATTGTAGGTTCATTGGTGTTCACATTCATGTGGAGCACAACACATGAATTAGAAAACTTTTGTTGGCAAAGTGAAATCAAGTTGGCACTGTTTTAAGTCATCAAGGCAGATAATTATTTTAATAAAGAAAATATGAAAGATTTTTCAAAAGACCAATTAGACAAGACTAACACGAATTTACAAAACAAAGTAATAAAGTTACGATGGATTTGTTACGATGGATTTGTTACGATAATAAAGTTACGATGGATTTGTTACGATAATAAAGTTACGATGGATTTGTTACGATAATAAAGTTACGATGGATTTGTTACGATAATAAAGTTACGATGAATTTGTTACGATTTAGGGCTAAGTTTCTGAAGCAATTGTTGATCTATCTCTAGCTCCTCTAAATCTTCAAGACATTGAACCTTCTTCTAAAACCACGAAACTTATGAAATTTGTAACCATTTGGGCGAATTTGTTGTTATAAGTTTAATTATTACTTCAGCTATGTTCTCCATCACTCTTCCATCATTACACTGAGATCTCTCCGTCATTAATGATAGCAACTGTTCTTAATCAGATTGAAAGATGTAATACTAGTTTTGAAAGATTTTCGCTCATCCATGAAAATATTTAGGCACTTTGAAAGTTGCAACTGAACTTCTTAATGAAGAAATGAGAATCCCCCGTGTCAGAATCAACGTAAAATGCAAAATAAAGAAATTGCTATTCCTACTGCTATTTCTGTTCAAACCAGGAGAACAAGTTCCTGACCCATAAATTTATACTTACATAAATTAATATTGAAAATATTATGAATTTTTTTTCAATTATTTTAGCATCTATCTCACTCACAACGTTCCCTCCACAAATATATTTCTCTACTCTGAAGGGATTCAAGAAATAAGCTGCGTTTCCAAAAGTCCGAGTGCAGCCCGTGTTCAAAATCGACTCGGAAACGCTTTAAATTAAAAAAAATAACATTAGCCATACAGAGAACAGGAAATTTGAGTACCTGGAAACGGCCGAGCGAGCCCGTCGGATCAGCTGACAATTGTAAACAATACTCTTATACTTATTGTATCTATTTTATGAAATGATACGATATATTTGTATCCTTAATATAAAAGTTAACTAAAATATTAAAAAACTTTTGGCTGTTTTGTAAGGAAATTTGTTTGCAAACAAAGTATCCTTCCGCAGTCCGCCCGTTTACTAATTCCCGAAATCGAGGATTTAACAACGGGCGCCTGACTGTGACGTTTACGTGACGTAGAAGTGCGCAAACGGGCGCTGGAAACGATGCGTGTGCGCCTGTGTGCCCCCCCGGGCTGCAGTCAGGCTTCTGGAAACGCAGCAATACTTTCTAAATTCTACAGGAGAGGAAAGACTAACAGAAGTGGCTTAAATGAGCGTTCATCGTAGTTACACAACATAAATGGAGGAAGATATCAATCATTTTGCTGTTAAGAGAAGAAATTTATTTTATACAGAAAATAACATTTTTTTTTATTTTGAAATTACGATCAATGATTGATCATTTTATTTCCTTGTATTCAAGTAAGGATATACCGCCTTATATATATATATATATATATATATATATATATATATATATATATATATATATATATATATTTATATTTATATATTATATTTATATATAAATATATATATATCTATATATATATATATATATATATATATATATATATATATATATATATATATATATATATATATATATATATATATATATATATATATAGGTTAAGTTGCATAATAGCCAAGCAAAAACTATAGACTTTTCAAAGAACTTTATTTAGATTAAAAGTTTCATAAATGTATGTTGAACCTAAAATAATTTTTTTTTTTTTTTTTTTTTTTTGCATTTATTCATCTGAAATATTAGAAAGTTTTTTTTTTTATTTTCCCATTTAGGGGGCTCGAGCCGACGCGCAGCG
>JABUQX010016480.1:12500-39824 GCA_015478945.1 Trachelipus rathkii | reverse complement strand
CAAAAACCAACCCACTCCAAAGAGAAGTAAAATTCCTCAGACATGTGGTCTCAAGTAATGGCATGACACCATTAGAAAAAAATCTCACAGGAGTTAAAGAGTTCGCAGTTGACCCAGTGCTCCAAAGACTGTCCGTAATGTAAGACAGTTCATGGGGCTTGTCAACTTTTATCGTAGGCACATACCCCACTGTTCAGAAATAGCTAAGCCCTTGTTTGACCTTTTAAAGTCCACCAAAAACATCCACTGGACTGACCATTGCCAACAGGCATTTGATAAACTCAAGGAAATCCTAACACCACAACCTTTATTATCCTATCCTGACTGATCTTCAACTGCTAATCCTCTTTTTCTTCATACTGATGCTTCTGGGGTAGGCGCGGGAGCATGTCTGAGTCATATCCAAGAGGATATTGAAAAACCTATTGTCTACATTTCTATGGTATTCTCGAAAACCCAACGAGGATATAGTACTACAAAACGGGAAGTTGCTGCAATACATTGGGCCATAAGATCTCTTAAACCCTTCCTGTATGGAATAAAAATAATCATTTTCACAGACCATAAACCACTTTAATACCTACAAAATATGCCCCTGGTGAACCAACGAGTAGCTTGAACCCTAGAGGAACTTAATGATATAGACTATGAGCTTAATTACCTACCTGGCAAAGAGAATGTAGCCGCAGACATATTATCCTGGACACCGTTTGAACTAAGAATAGACTTGTCGCATACAAATTACTTACCCAAACTTCCAGACGGATTTACAGAAATAAAGGTTCCAGGAGTAGGAGACTCACTATTTCAGTGCTTCTCGCACTATCTCCATGGAAATTATGATTTATAATTGTACCTACGAACTGAAATAGTAACAGAACAAGTAAATAAGAGAAAAATATAATTTACCCACAGGCAGAGAAGCAATTCGCACTCTTAAGCAGCTCCAACTTACTAAATATGCAAGACAATTACCATTTACCCATAGTATAGATGCCTTTGCTTATCTTTATCAGGTCCAAGTTCTGGTATATTTTGGAAAGGACCATCATCTGCACTTCAGAAAACCAAGTTATGAAGACGTTTGCTGCCTGCACTGTAAAAGTGTCATACATTACAATATCCTAACACCACTTAAGAACAAACTTCCAGATTCCACTACTGAAACTCTGTCGAGCCACCAACTTCCAAAACCACCACTCTCCTCAATTGTCCTTCACATCCTGGTGGCTGAAGATACCTTTGAAACAAATCCAAATACTCCATCTAATAATTCTAATGATACATCCCCAGTCTTGTTAGAATCAGGTGGGGAGGATGAGGAAATGATTCCAGTATCAAACCATTGGATCTCTTTTTATAATTTCTCCATGATCATTGACCCATAGGATTCAGTAGTCATCATCATGTCACACATTACGGAATGTCAAGCAGTTGACCCAGTGCTCAAGCGATTGAAGGTATCTTTGATGCGGAACCTCCCTTTACAAGGTCCCATAAAATTGTTTTGGTACCCACAAAATGCCTTGTCCATCGTGGATGACCATCTAATTCACCGGATCCGAAAAGATCATTATTACTATGTAGTTTCCTTTCCTTTTGCTGTCCATATTGCTATTATAAATCATCACAAATCTGTACATATAGGTCAGAGAAAATTATATGCATTACTAGAACAAATATGGCATCCAAAACTAAGAGATGTTTGCCGAGATATCTTGATGTCTTGTCACACATGCTAGCTAGCAAAGATATCCAACATATACTATGCACCTCCAAAATTGAAAATAAATACCCGATTTCCTTTTGAATTGACAGTGGTAGATCTGCTGCAATTGCCAAAATCCAGCAAAGGAAATAATTGAGTTTGTTTTTATTGACCATTACAGCAAATGGGTGGCAGCTGTTCCTATAAAAACAAAACATACCTCTATTGTAACAGCAGCTTTGCATAATATACTACCATATCTATCAATAATACCTTCCAGATCACTCTCAGACAATGCCCGAGAGTTCCATGGACCTGAGTTTGAGGATTTTCTAAGGTCTATGAACATTAAACACATTTACATCTGTACAATCCATCGTCCAATGGCATTGCTGAAAGGGTGAATCGAACATTGATTAAATACCTTCATGTATCGTTAAATAATCCCGCCAATTGGGATTCTCAACTACCATATGTGGTCCTAATATACAACCATTTAGTCCATTCTGAAACTGGAAAGACACCAGCTGAAATAGTTTCAGCAAGCTCATGATACCCAGCCAAAACTTCCATGGACTCGGTTCAGTAAATATTGGGATGAAGGCCATCCAAAATATCATCCTTTTCTTCTAGATCAATTGGTGGCCATCAAACAGCAACTGCCTGGTGATTAAACACTTAATAAATTTAAGGACCGATACCATGGCCCATTGAAGGTTGTACAAGATAATCCCAACGATGTGACCTATATAGTAGAAGCCCCAGAAACACGAAGGATATATAGAGTGCACCATAATCAGTTGAAGAAGTGGCACTTGCCTCCAACATATCTACAAAGAACCCCACTATTTATAGAACTGTTAATGAAACCCCTATCTCTACCTCTACCTCTAGAAAGTGTACCACCAGAATTTTCTACCAGTGGCCTAGGTGATAAGGCACTACAAAGACTGAGGTCAGGATCTGCTCCAAAGGGATTTGAGACCATGGACGATTTCTTAGATGGCTCTGATGATGAAATTTCATCAGTTTCCCAAGCTCAGAAGTAAAATCGATATCACAACGTATTTTATACCATCTTAACATTAGCCTACTCATATCAGAACAAATTACAGGGGTATCAAATGAATCTATCTTATGAAGTCCTATCTCTTTGCCAGTTTCTCCCATTTCTTCTATTAGTGATCTTTCCTCATTTCACCTTCAAAATCTTTTTACCTCTCTGCTTGAACAACTCTCCTTTGAAGCAACTCCTCTTTCTCCATCTACTGCTCCAACTATTTTTCCTATGATAACTTTTTCATCACCTGTATCCTTTGAACCACCACCTTTTCTTTCCTACACACCTCTTACTATTTACACAAGTCAAAGCCAACTTAATTCAAGTATACTCAAAGTAAAGATAGCTGTAGACACTTATTCCACAAAGACAATTAAAAACAATCTCTATCGAAAGCAAAAAACAAGAAGTTTTGCTTGGGAATCATTGCATTATATGAGATAGACTATACAGGATCCCATATGAATTGTAGACTTTCCATATCCATATAAAAAAAAAAATTATACACAACAGGGATGTGATTCTCAGTACTGAAAGGCTCTAGACTCCTCTGCAGGCTTGCACTCTCACGATTCCAAACAGAAGCTTACTCCAGGGACTATCAGATAATTTACCCAACAGAAACACTAACATTTATGGGATATTAGAGTGACACTATGAAGAACCATAATCCTCAATATCAAGTTATTCAAACTTTAAAAGGGGTCGGTAAACATTAATTAGAGCACCACTGCTCATATGGAAAGGTGCCAGCTGTTCATTCTACAAAGAGGCCATATCAACGATCTTCAAGTAAGAAAAGTACTGAAACAAACACTCTATACTAATTGCCTCTAGAAACTTAAGGCATCGAAATACTTTCAAAAACCTTCCGATTTTACCCTTGGGTGCAGGCAAATATATTAGAAGGAGAAATAACCAACACAAACAACAAGAGATGATACCAACAACCTTAATTCTTACAGTGTGGTATCAGAGACGTGATACCAATCATTTTTAACATGCATAATATTGAGAACTGTACCGAGATAGATAGATAATATTATTAGATAATGTTATTAGATAATAGGCATAATACTAGAACATTTGAGGGATAGAATCTTTTAATAATTTTTTTCAGTACATTTCTTGTGTAGAGACCTTTTGAGATAAATTTCACTACATTTCTTGTGTAGAGATCTTTTGAGATAATTTTGACAAAGATTGACACCCCCTCTAGAACAGTGATTCCAAACCTTTTGTAATTCACGGCACCTAATTTAAGGCTGTGAATTTTTGAGGCACACTATGTTATAAATAAATAATAATAATATTAATAAATTAAATAATTAATAGATAATAATATAATAATAATAAATAATAATGATAATATAGATTAAATCTTAAGAATATCTAATACCAATATACCTGTTTAATGTTATTTGCACCAAGCTGGATAGTTTGTGGTTTAGAATCGAATTAATGGGAAATTTGTGCTTGATGCTTCGAGCACAAATATTGTATGTTAGGGTCTGATGTCGTTGGTGCTGACAACAGGCATAATATTCCTGAATGAATGGAAGAATTTTGCTTGTTTCCTTGTCATTTTATGTGACATTGCAGACTTAAAGGCCAGATTATAGTTGTTAAAATGATGTTTGAAAAATAGCAAAAAGGAATACTTGTGCTTTTATATTTACTAGTTAAGGATACTCCTTTGTGATCAACATTTCCAAAAACATTAACTATAAAGTTTTCTTCAAACTGTCCCAAATTTAATTGATCCATCTGAAACAACATTGTACTGAGAGCTCTTAATATACCTCTTATCTAAACCAAAGCCTCAAGCAACTATACATATACAACAGGTAACAAACATACCTCCACGTAAGACACCTAGCGCACCAAGACTTATGTCTTTTAGTTCCAACCAATTATTTATTTGCATCAAGCCACCTTCCTGCAACACAACTTCCATTAATACTATGGCATATTCGCTCCACTTTCAGAATACATCAATATATTCTTATCACTCTCTCTATAATATTTAAACTTAGTCACTTGTCCAGCTGCTCACACTAACATAACTTCACAGGATAGAGAACTAAATCCTTCACTCACAAACATAAACGCTTACTCTAATATACATTACGCCCTATTATCTCCAACCCATACATTTGTACCACACCCATGCCAAATTTCATCTACCAATCCTCAAAATCTCTTCACAGATCACGCACAAAAACACAGTATATTATTAAAAAATCAATAATAGCTCATTATAACCCATATAAACATACCAAACACAAAACAACAACAACAATAAAAATTATCCTAAAACATAATATATAATAACATAACGAACTAAACATATACTTACAGTATATAAATACTATAATAATATAACGCAAAACAAACAAATAATTAAAATATAATATATACTAATACATATAAATAACTCATATTCAATATAATAAATTATATACGCAACCAATAATCCACCTAATTACAACTACCCAATAATAATAACTATTATACAAACATACAATAATATAAATGAAAAAACGAAAATACTATAGAAACATATGTTTTAATCAGTAATATATTATATATATATAATAATCTAATATATACATTACATATATTAACTAGCTATACCAGAACCCACGGCACCCTACTCACAACAATACATCTCTACTCATAATTACTATCTACATAAAAAAAATACTATAAAAAAAGAAATAATATAAAAAATAACACCCCCTCCTATATATACATACACACAATAACAAACAATATCACTAATCCTCCTATGATACGGCGGTTTCGTGATTGATTTGGGATTTTTGAAAGACTCTGAAATAATAACAAAAGCGTTATAGAGTGAATATAAAGTTAACGAGGTTTGGAGAAGGAAGCCAAATATATATTAGTACCAGCTGATATACTCACGGAGTAGGGGAAAAGATAGAAAAGAATACTGTAAATTTATAAGGGTAAGTTAGTTGTAAGATAGAATGTATATTAGGGAAACGATATCATGGCTGGTTATATTGAGTCGAAAGCCAGCTGCCGAAAATTAGCAAACATGTACTCGCTAAGACATCTGATTTGGCGGAAAGAATGGGCCCCCCCTTGACGCTTTAGAAGTGGTAGAGGATGTGTGGAATCAATTCTGTACATTGAAACAACATTATTGGATATTGAGGGAGGCAGAAAGATGAATTCTATTTGGAGTTTATGGATATTGACAGGTGTATATAGGATTAATAGGGTAAAGCTATATGGCAGGTTTAGTGATATTTGGTGTTGGTGTAAGCTTCTGAATAGAATCAAAAGGTATGTATGACGATAGCGAAGCGTCTGGATGTTAAGATTAATATAGAGTCGAAAGTGGATTCGGTTTAATATTATTATCGGGAGTGAAGACCAGGAGTGTGCTATGTCTCCGTGTGCGCGATCCAATCTGTAGTATGTGATGAGGTTATGGAAAGAATTAGAGGTTCAAGGCTGGGTAGGAAATAGTGTTAGATGATGGAGAAGGAGAGAGTGGAGGTTTCCTACCTATTATTATATGTGGATGATTGGTTTTGTGTAACAGCGAATCGAAAGCAGAGTTTGACGAGGACTGTAGTACGGAGATATTTTGGCATCAGGGGGGTGTAAAAGAGGGGTTTTGAAAGAGTAAACGTAGATAGTAGATAAGGGTTGATGGTTAGTGCGTGTTGAGGACAGTCCTCCGGTGTGAAGTTATGTAGTATGGGTAAGCAGCTGGAGAACATATCTGATTAAGTATTTTAAGATATTATTTTGAATTGAAAAGGGAGCGTTTATGATGCCAGAGTGTGTAGTAGGAAGTGGAATGACATCTAAGGTGGCTGGTGCAATTAAATCGGCTGGTGGTGTTAAGGACTAGTCTTAAGTGTGCCTTGTTTACATGAGTGCTATGTTGCCCCGTTACCCGTGCTTAATTGCATAGTAGTGGGACTCTGGTCTGGACATTTAAGAGGTATAGTCTAAAGTTACAAATTGGTTGTTCAGCTTATGGACAACTCTTACTGCCGTACTTAGGGTGTGAAAGAAATGATAAAATGGAGAATGGAACGTATTAGAGAGTTGTTTGGTGTGGAGAATGGTTTAAATGAAGAGAATAAATGAAAGTCGTTGAGATGGTTTGGTCATGTGGAAAGATGATGATAGTCGGTTGGTTAAGATGTTATAGTGGTGAGTGTATGGGAATCGACCGGCTGGAGAGATACGGAAGAAAAAGTGGATGATTCAGTAAAGGAATGCCTGGGGAGAGAATGTGGTTTGGCAGAGCGAGAAGAAAGGTGCATAACAGGATGAAATTGCGGGGTTTTGTGAGGAGCTATGAGATATAGTTGTTGCCCACCTGGGTCAAGAGAATGAACTGCACTACCTTGACTAGATTTCTAGTGAGCGCTCCATCGCAGTCCATGAAGCTTAAGGGTGAATTTTCTGACTGCGACAAGTTCTCACTAAATGGAATAAAGGGGGACTTTTGGACTGAGACTTTCTTTTAACCACTTGCTTCATATAGTCTCAACTATTTTATTTCTGTTTCGAGTGCAATGTTAACGCACTTACCTCCGAGAGTCTTTGGGGAAGAGAAGATAATGGGTGTGGTGATGAGATATAACGTAAATAATAAGCTATATATGGAAGTGGATAAATATTGTCGTTTCCTTATCAACTGACTTGCTAATTTTCTTGTCTGCTTGAGAAAATCGTGCAGGGATTTACTCTTCGACGAAGCAAAAGCGGAGCTTATCTATCAATAAGGAAAAGTGCTGCTACCTACCATTGTTTTCTGCCTAGGTGCACATACATATCTGGACCTCTTGCCAAACATCTCTAAAATTCTTGATAAGATCTGTGGTTTTCCTCCTATATTCGCTTACTGTTGGTTCATGTGCTAATTCTACCAACTGAAAAGGCCAATACTCTTCGCGGCCTGCGCAGTAATTTTTCCATCTAACTCACCTCTGGACGATATCTGGCATTCCTCCTCCTCCTTTCTTCTCCTCTGCAGGTAAGAGTTGTAATATTGCCTATTTGCCATGTAGAGGGTTACATTTGATTCTGGGTTGCAATAGGGCTCCTGAGGATCTAGTCGCGAACGTTAGTGATAGGCGGGTGGCCCTGCGTGATGGGTCAGTTCCTCCCGAGTTTTGATTATTGGAATGTGCTTCCAAGTGCATTTATTTCCCGCCCCTCGTGGTTCATACTTTTATTTTTCGGTAATTTCTATGGTCTCAATACTAGCAACGTGATATCCCTCAGTGTATGGAGCACGCATGCTCCTTAACCTTTTTCGACCGATAAAACAAAGATCGCTCACTCAGATACATATACTAACTATCGACAGTAATAGAGTCTCTGGGCTACTTAGGTTATTCTGATGGCTAAATAGAGTCTATAGTGAAACTCTTCTCAACTCTCATTTCTTGACTCTGGAAATCTGATATCACTTCTTTGCCGAATCGCCATGTTACGCTTTCGGCAGCATCGAGGTCTACTGGCGAATGGTATACTTTTCTTATTCTTAGCTGAGTTCTCTCGCGTTTTCGCCTTGTGACTTCAGGAACTACGGGGTTGGCTTGCGTTAACAAAAAGGATTGGCGACTTGACATATCCAAAGCATAAACCTACTGACATATTTCTCCTGCGTGGTGGCGCATGACATACCCCTCCTTTGGGTTTCCTCCTTCTCTTTGCTCTACTTAATGTCTAGCTTCTTTACAAATCGTTCTCAAATATCAGGCTGATTGTTGATGGGGCGACTTCTTCCTTTTTCTGTTCAATAGTGGTGTTCCTCAGAGTATCTGGCTTATCTCCTACTTTATTCCTACTTTTCAAATGCTTCTCACCTGCTGACTACTACTAATCATCATCATAAAGTATTATGACCCGAATGACTGCAGACCACTTCATTCTTCACTCATTTTCGATTCTGCTCCATTTATTTTACTATCTAGAATTGCCTCTCGTCTTAATTAATTTCCGATTCTATATAATGGCTGAGTCTGGTTATGAATTTCGGTGGAGTGGGGTTCGTGTCTGCAACCTTTGTGAATTTCATTCTTTAAAAAAAACTCAACTTCTACAAATTCCCTCTCTAAGACCACACTTCATAACTTTCCTATACTTTTCGACGGTTCTCTCGGTCATTCCTGTCGACAATAGATAAATTCCTTGGCCCTTAACTATAACAGAAAATTCACTGTCTTTGAAACTTCACATTCGACAACGGCTGCATAGGCTGGGCTCCTCAAGGGGAAGAGCATGGGAGTCTGTTATGACTACGAGGACTTTATTTTCCTCTTCACAGGTTACATTATCCAGTCTTATACTAAGGGCCTCATCTCCGTCCCTTGATTATGTGGAGTACTTTGCTCTCATATCTAGGGAGGGCTCAGGTTTCACCCGGACTTTGGATAGAGGTCGAGTCAAAGGCAAAAAGACTTATTCAACTGTCCTGTTCTTCTAGTTCACTTGACCCTCATTATCTTTGGGGCGAGATGTTGGTGCTTTACTCTTTTCTATTTAAGGTACCGTAGCGGCAAGTGCTCGAAGGAACTTTCCACTCGCGTGCTTCTCAGCAGCCCCTCGTACACAAAGGAAGGTGCTGTTTTCGACGGCACATGTAGTTTGTGTTGATATCAGCATCCGACTAGTTCCACAATTACCTTATGTAGTGCTCCTTCTTGTCCACTCGCCACTCTGTTCTGTGGGAATTCTATTCCAATCTTCTGTAGTGTCCTACTCATTTTAATCCTCCCTCACTTTAAGCCGCGATCTGTGCTCGATCTGCGTTTAGATTAATCCGAATGGAGTAAATTGTGTGTTAGTTGATTTTTGTTGTTAGATTTAATCACCGCCCTCCTTAGATATTAAAGGGATTGCTGTGAGCAGTGTTTAAAAAAAAAGTGTGATAGTAGATAACACACGTAAAAAAAGAAAGCGAGAACACTCGATAGTATAACGAAACGCGGGAAGAAAGAAACGAGAGGCGAGGAGGCTAAGTGTAGTATAGGTGGTATAGCATATTCGTCGTATATATGATATGATTAGAGAACGCAAATACCTCACGTGTAGCGTATAGATGATAGATTCACTAGGATCACTTAGTAATTCAAGAATAATATATATGCGTTTTGCGCCTGCCGGTACACTCTCAGAGTACTGCACAGTGGTACTTTGTACTTGATACCACTGTACATGTCTCCTTTCGCCCAAACAAAGCCTGAGTTACTACTCGGTAATACTAGCCCCGACTAGTACTATATATTAATTATATATTAATGAGTGGCGAAAATGAGTTGTAGTATTGAAATGATGATGATGATACTGATGATGGTGATAAGGATAATATATATATCTACCTTTATACTATCCTCATAGCCGTATACTCCTGTCCCGCAGCATTTCTTAATAGTAAATAATAATTGACGATACAGTTTCATTTATCATCTCTATTTTATCGTGCATATTGTTACTAATATAGTACATTTTTATAGCATAGTTTAGTTATTAAACATAGAAAATTTAAATATAATATAATATGATTGTAAATTATATATATAAGAGGTAAATAAAGAATAAAATACTATATTACTGTAATAGTAATATAAAATAATATAATAAATGAATATAAATAAGCTCTATCAGATCCTCAAGATAAATAATTGAAATATTAAAAACAAACAAGACTTACAATAATGTAAAGTATAATCATATTATAATTAAAATTATAATATATAAATTAGAGGTATATATATGACTATGAATATTCTGATATGGTTCCATGTTGGCATTAGTCAATACCAGCTGTATAATATTACCGGCTGATCTCCGCCACATTGCCACAAAGGGCCACGCCTGAAGCTTCGCAGAATGAGAGACATAGGTCCCAACCCACCGCGACCCTTATTTTTTATCTTAGAACATTGCCATGAGTTATATATTTTTGTTTTAAATTGCTTTTTCAATTTATTGAGTTTTAATTTCAGTTGACTTTGCCAGATGCACTTCGATTATCTTCGTCTCTGTTATGTCCAGAACTCTACCAGTTGCAGGTTGACTGGAAAAAAAAAATCAACAACACAAACAAGAGCAGTAAACTAACCTAGTTTCCACTAGATGCTTTTATCGCTATAGCTAAGCGCATCAACAGCTATAAGTAACTACCTTAAATATTAATCATTGTCGACGTTCAGCGTATATAAAACCACAGGATAATTAACCACCACTGTATCATTTTTACTTTCTCGTCACTCAATCCTTGATCGTGTCTCCAGTCCTGATCTCTGCTTTTTAAATCATTACTTTACTATTCTCTTTCAACTTCATTTGCCCATTAGCAACTGTTATCACTTCTATTTGTCTTGAGCTTGTACACGACTAGCAAAACAAAAAAAAATAATGGGAGGAAAAAGTAAAAACAAAACGTAAACAGAAAATGATAGTAGTTTTGACTGTCCGGTGTTGGAATACGTATTTCAAGCTCAAATCTTGTTTCTAAATCATAAACTTTCATTTTTTGTATATTCTGCAACTGCTCAGCAAAAATGATAGTGCCTAAAGGTTGGTTTGAAAGATTTAAATAAAGACAGCCTTTAATTCATTTAATCGTATAATTTTTTAGCTTCTAAGAAATGCCCCAGACTAGTCTGTTTAATGTGCCAGCCTAAGCCATCCAGTGAAACCAGTTCAAGCGTGATGTGACAAAATAGCTGCAAACTCGGCTTGTAAATGTATAAAATCAAATAGCTGTGCAGAACAAAAACTACAAATCTTGGTGCTAAGATTGTTTATTATTGCAGAAACTATGCTACATCTTCGTGAAATGCTTGTCATATGTATGCAATTTGATAAACAGATAATGAGGAAATCTTTGTGTTAAGAACACATTGGTATCAGCATTTATTTTTTGAAGGCAATGGAGCCTCGTAATACAGCATACGATGAATTAGATCTCAACCAGGGTCTAGAGATAAATAAACACCAACTTGCTATAATAGCGGATCTACTTTAATTTATGTTATCACTTTGATAGCATAATACAGGGACGCTCAATAGATAGCTGTCACTGAGCATTGTTGCAAGTGGGACTTGAGACTCATCATCCTGACGACATATCAAGGAATAAATATTTCAGAGAACAATTCAGACATAAGCTTAAAGTGTGAATTATATATCTTTTATGGTAGGTGTGGTTCAATGGGCACCCGACACTGTAACAATACGGGGGCATCTACCATCAGATAATAGATAAGAAATGAGATTTTGAAGAAGAAGATTTCTTTAAAACAAGTTTATTTATGGATTTACACAACAACCCCTTGTTCGCCCCTCTTCTAAAGATTCCAGTATTGTTAATACTCTCTCTTCTTTTAAACGTTTAAGAAAAAAACTTTTACTTAACATCTTTATCGTATAACTTAACAATAAATATTGTTGATATAACCATTATCAACCTACTTACTAAAAACGAATTTGTCGAAATAACTAAGGAAAGCCTACCCTTTTACTAATAAAACCTCAACGCTATACTAAACTGTAGGAATCTCTCATATTATTAATTTTTTATATATAATAAATAAATTAACTATATAAATAATACTATTATAAAATAGTATATTGCTGTTATATTATATTATATAAAATATTACTCTAATATTATATATATATATATGCCGGGAGAAACTCTCTACAATTTAATACATAGATACAAGCAACATTATAGCTCTCGGAAATCAAACCCGACTTCGCCTTCCTTTCACAAGTAGATAGAGAATGATAGAACTGAATAGGTAGGATAGGTAAAAAAATATTAACACATCGGTTCCAAACTTTATCTCTAGACTACGATCAAAATTAGGTATCTCCTTCATAACTATGAACATGTGTTACATCATGCGCTTTTTAAAAGATGAATTTTTTACATGGAACAATATACTCTATCTTCCTCACCTCAGGATAAAAAAAAAAAAAATTGGTTTATTATTTTTCATGCATTTATATAATAAAATATTGTATTAATCTCGTATAGAGTTATCTCAATGGAAGAATCATAGCATGAAACATCTCCATATTATATCCCATGATCTCTTGTCTTCTAGTGAACTTACGAGATGCTGAATTCAATCATCTGATCTGAAATAGACTATAAAGAATGCTGAATACTATTTCTATCTTAACTAAAATTATATTAGTGTATCTACCCCTAATAAACCATACACCATATATTACTAATCGACAGCCATTTTTGTATACCACCAAATTGGATATTGTATTTACCCTACGTAGTCGATTTGAAAAAATTTTTTTTTAAGTACGATATAGTATTATTTCTTAAATTTAGGTTGTTTGGGATGTGCTATTTCATTTCCAGGATTCATATTGCTAGGGATAAATAAATGGTTCCCTGTGTTTGATAGAAAAACTCGTATTTCCTCTAAAACTTAAAAAGATTTTGACCTTTGAAACAATTAGCTAAGACTCTGTGGATTTCAAACCAACTCAGAATTTCAAAAGAGGCAAAATATGACTTTTTTGGATATATAATTGTAACAGGACTCGATTATCAGAAATTGATGACTATAAATTTTAACGCTAGCTGAAATATGTCACCAGAAACACCACCTATTGTTTACTTGAACGCTGAAGTGTGCAGGATAAATAAATTATATAAATTAATAATGAATATGATATAGTACTGTATAAGTTATAATATATATATATAAAAAAAATTAATAAATATATATTAATAAATATATAATATATATTCAAAAAATCTACTACATAGTGAACTGCATTAACTACCGAGACAGAAGGAATATATCTTTGCAAACTTCAATACTAGATAAATACGTGTGTTTGGCCATACCGAGCATATAAGAGGATTAGAATAAAGACATTTTGGATATAATTGGGATATGAAACCCGGTCGTTAATAGCTTGGAGAAATATATAAACTTCTTAATAAATACCCCAATTATTTCTGATAACCCTTGGATTTTGAAAAAGGGAATCAATAAATAGTAGAAATCCAATTGTAACAACACTACTCTTTATTTTTCTGCATCTAACTTCAACAGCATTACAATTGTATCTGAATAATTCTATATTAAAATCATCCAGATACATGACAAGTTGTATCTGTATTAATATCACCTATCATCTTACTATTATTAATTACTCTTCCTCTGTCTCTTATGCCACTTTTGACACCTTCTCTGTTCCCCACCTTTCACCGGGACGAGGCCCAAGATTTATAGAAGTTGTTAGATATTTTTTGACAAGAAGCCAGAAAGATTTCTCAGCAGGAGAACCAAGAAGGTCAGCGCACTTTCGTTTAATGAAAGCCCACTCTACTCGTCTAAGAGTATCCCTGCAATGATTTGCAGCTGAGCGAAAATTTTTCACTCCCCATACGCATTGTCTCTAGCCTGAAAAATATTATATATAACAATTACAACCAAATTATGGATTTTTGAGGAGGGAAAGATTTAAGTCTTTGAAATTAGAGATTAGAACAATTGCAACATTCGACCATCACACACGAACAGACACACAAAAAAAGTAGAAACAGGTCGTCAGAGTCAAAGGCAAGAATCACTCCAATATATAGTTAGCAGTAGAAGCGACACAAAGCCCACAATCGGCCCGAATATAAAGCGCCAGAAAAAAACTATAGGCAGGATGGAGCTTTGTGGACAGAATTGTTATTAAAATAAAGAAAAAGATATGTACGTAAAGAAATTTCTCATAGGACCGAAGGAAGATGCATTAATATGAGAGAGGGACTTATTTGGCTGAAAGAGGTTAAGGGTTTTCAAGATGGTTGAGAACGTTTCGGAATGGTGTGGGGTGTTTTCTTAATTATCTGCTCTAGATCCGTCAAGAATGTGAAATCAGTATGAGAGGAGCAAACCCAACCAATTATTTAAAACACGTATTCAGATTAGCAAACCGATAAATATATGATAATAAATAGTTAATATATAATTAATAGTATTATAATAAATATCTAATATAATATATATAATCATAATATATTATAAATAATATATAATATAATAATAAAATAAATTATATATATATATATATATAAAAATAAATATATATAAAAGGAGGCCTAATTTACAACATGTAAAATGATAAGTTGAATGCAGACGTTGATTTAGTATTAGCTCTCATTATAAACTAAATTTCTGTGAATCGACGATATTGCAATGAAAATGATATAGGCTAGGCTCCACCAAGTATTCCGACTTATCTCTCTTGCCTATCGAAATTTGGTATGTTGACCGAGATAATATGGTTGTGGAAAGCAAAATTACGATTGCACTCATATCTTCTATAAAGGAAAATTGCTGGTTGTCCACAGCAAATTATATTAGATATAATCCAATATTATAAAGAAAATAAAAATATAATAAAAAAATATAAATCAAATCAATAATAATATAATAATAATAAAAAAAACCTCACCTAATAATAATAAATCCTACTTAATAACAAATTAATTAACAATATCATACTAATATCATTTTTTTAAAATTAATTTTTTTCGTCAATTAATTATGCGAAGTAGTGTTATAACGGCCCACCGCTTCCGACAGCGCAGCTCGACTTTAGAGTGAGCGCTCTTCAGCGAAAAGCTGGGTCTGCAAATGCATCTCGGCAGCCTACGGTGCATCCACCCTATGAAATTGTATTGTTTAATTTATTAGGAGGAAAAAGATTAATAATTATAATAATATTAAAAAACTAACTACAAGATCAAATAATTTTGAAAATAGAAAAAAATCTCACTTTACTATTGTATTCGCAAATTACTAATATAATGCACAATAATAATATACATTTAAAAGTATAAAAAATATAATATAATATAATATAATTAATAAATATATATATATAATAAAGCTATAAATAATATAATATATAATATATAAATAATATTAATATTATAATATAATAATATATATATGATAATATAATTATAATAGAATAAAATATATATAGCTACATCTTATTAACAATTAATGTTATATATTCAGTACGTTATGATTATAAGACAATGATTTATGAGAGACGATCTCAATCAGCATTGCGGAACGGAGAGAAGTCGAGTCATACATACACTTATAATATAGTAAACTTTTTTACTAGCTATCGTAAGGATAATACGTTATTTTTCATGTACATAAATTACTTGCGTTATTTAGAAAATGAGCTCGAAATGTAGTAAAATAATATATTTTTATTTTTTATTTTATATTTAATTTATTATAAATAATAATAACCTATGTATTATATTATAATAAAAACTATTAAGTACGGTATTTGTTTTTGAAGATACAGTAATAATATAAAATAATATATAATATAGATTAAGTTTATATATTATATTATGATATAGATATTAAAATATCATAGAATATAGTTACTATGATATTAATATATAATATATATATATATTACATATATATATTATTTACTATATAAATATTAAATATAAATATATAATATATATATACATAAAACTATATATTATATATATTACTATATATTATATATTAATATTATTTATTGTAATATATAGTGTATATATACTATATTTAATTAATATATTATATAAAAAATAAATATTACTACATAATAATATACCATAAATATATTATTTGGCAATTTCTTAGATATAGATAAGCAAGTAATAAAAAGTTATTATGAACATGAAAGTAAACTAAAAGTTGTTTAAGTGACATTGCATAATCGTTCAACAATTATGTATGGAAGAAGATTATGCATGGTATATAACAAATTGATTTAGTTAAGTTTTTAATGTTAAAATATAATATTATAATTAAAATAAGCCTAGTTTTCAAAGAAAAAAAAAAAAACAAAGAAATAAATGCCATTAATTATATATATATATAAAATATATCTTCAAATGAAAATAAATAGATATATATACTAATAACCATATAATTAATATCCTATATATAGATATATCTATACATATATATAATATTATATTATACTACTAATACTACTTTAATTATATGATATTATATGATATTTGCTGTATATGGATATAAACAACTACCTATATATATAAAATTATATATATATCTTTACTATAAAAATAATTAATTAGTATATATATAAAATACTAATATAAATAAAACTTACTAATTATTAATTATATATAATAACTATATTTAATACTTAATACTTATATAAAACCTATCCATATATAAATATATAGTATTTATATACTATATAATAAATATATACTTAACTATGTATACTCAACCTACTATATTACTAATTTATATAGTATGCTAAATTTATTCACTATAGCTAATAATCTATATATAACTAATATCTATATATTATACACTATATATTATATATATATATATATCATAATATACGATAAAATAATAATAACTATATACTAGTATATTCTATATTATTGTTAGTATCATCTAATAACAATATATATAATAATCAATAATATAGTTATATTAATAATATCTACTATTAATATATATATTATATATATAATATAATATATGATATATTATATATAATATATATTATTAATAGTATATATGATATAAATTGCCTATACTTAGTAGAACCATATAAGGAAAATAGTGAAGCGCATTTGTATAATAGATCTTTATACTACCATTAAAAATTTGTATTCTAAGTACTTCTATATCTAATATGCTAATTATATAATATTATATATTATAATTATATGATACTACACATAATAAATATAATATATTATAAACATTAATAATCAAACTCTAATATTATAACTGATATACTACTTATAACTATATTATACTATAAATATATTGATACTCTATATATATATATTTATTAATCAATACTTATAGTCATATACTATATGAATTATATTATATATATATATACGTCTATACGCGTTATTGATATATAGCATCGTTAACACGGTTAGTATATATATAGATATATAACGTATAGCCTATACTATCCTATTATAACACTAAAAATATATTAATAAATAATTATATAACTATTTAATTAATATATAATATATATATAGTAATAGTAATATACTATAAGATATATATAAAAATATATATATTATAGGCGTTATATAATACTCAACTCTATATATCTTAATATTCAACCGCTATGACTATAGCTGCATATATATGATATACTAGATATATATATAAAATAGTATACTGAAGTTAAAGAGATGATACCAAACCCCTCACTATATAAAGAGATAAATATATAAGTATAATAATATATATAATACTCACCCAGGCCCCTATATATTATATACCATAAATCAGTATATATTCCATATATTGGTTCATAATATAGGTATATATTATTATGCTAATATAATTATCTTGATGCGATCCAGAGTTGTCTATTTTGAGCAAGAGGGTGAGCTTCTACCGGCCAAGAAGATATTATTCCTCCGATGATGTATACTCGCTATAGGTATAATTGATTAGGGTATGTAGATTAAATAAAAACGTGTTTTTTTTACTTTTGTTTATTGTTGTTTTTTGGCAAGACAAATATATATATGATTTTCTCAATTTTATAGACAAAAAAGCTTCTTTTTTTTTGTTTTATTTACACAATTACCCCTTCTTTATGGTAGCTATCTAAACACCGTGTTTTAAATCCCTATACAGTATTGACCATGATACAATTCTAGCCTTAAATATTGACTAATTGAAATACGATTGTTATATAAACAGTATAATAATATATATATATCTATATATGATAGTAATATATATATCATATATTATATATATAGTAATAATATTATAATATTATTATATAATATATAAATTATATATAATAGTTGATCCAACAAAGGATGGTATAATTCAGTGGTTGCTTGGAAAAAGGCATAGAGCAAAAATCCGGAGGAGAACTTAATGAGTGGAGTAACATGGATCAGGAGGCACAGACAGGTGATAGATCTTGCTAGTGAGAAGGACGAACGGATATTGTGATGTAGTATACTCGTTTCATTTAACACGAAAGAGCTGATCCTAAAGACTGTACTAAGGAGTTGGTTGTTAGTACGAGATGACGTGTATTCGACAGGTGAAACAGTATTCTGATTGACATTTTGTGTTCGGTGAAGTAGGAGATGTTTGAAGCTCATTATGCTTGGATGCTTAAATCAGGGACGGTGTTAGAAATGAGGTTATCGGGATTCATTTTTGGCTTGTCGTTTATATGATAAATTAAGCTTACGTGGGACTCTGCGATGTGGAGAGGGAATAAGTGATAACGGATAGGCGAGTAGAGGTAAATTTATGCAGAGTGAGAAAGTTTTATAAGTGAAACCAGGGATCTGGTTTCAATAAGGAGAAGTATGTTTATAAAGAACGCTCGCAATAAATCAGTTGAATGTGAGTCTGAATACTCTGAAAGACTAAATAAAATCTTGGAAGCAATTCGTTAGCAGTTGCAAAAGGAAGTTATAATGTTGAGAATGAGCTAAACAGTAGGAATAGTAAGAATTGCTAACATTGCGTGAGTCGGTGCGACATGAGATGAGGTGACTTGGCAAGCCGTTTAAAAGTATAAAAAAAAAAAAAAGAGCGGTGTGTTTCATGTACTAAAAGCAAATGATTGAAGTTTCAAAAAGAAAGATGCTTGGAATATATAAGGAGCTAATATATTCACCCAAAGTATGTGAAAAGCTCGGGGGAAGAGAGAACAAGAAGAGGTTAAGAATCGAAATGAACAGTTATGAAGGAGGATGAATGGGATTTACATGGGAAGTGGAAGCTCTTCTGGAAGGAAGCGCGGAAAGGTTAAAAATATAACATAAGTCGAACCGCACGTCAAGATATGTGATAGGGATGGATGTTTTTGAACTTGATGACATAAAATGGAAATGTGAGGGGGAGTGTGGGAAAGAAACACTTCGATAAATCTGAAGTAACTGATAAAAATATTACAGCTAATGATAGGCAGGTTGATAGTGACTGTGTTGTGGGTTGTGATGGTAGCCAAGAAGGCACATAGGTATTTTAGGGCATGAAGGAGCTATTAAGCAAAAGAGGAGAATGTGTGTAGAGTGAGATAGGTTGAAAGATGTCGTTAAATCTTCAGGAATATAGATGAAATTACTGGTTGAAAGTGAATGCAAGAACGGAGTGGCAAGTTTACTTGATTGGTATTAGATCTTGAAGTTATGTAGGCTGTCCGGTAAGTATTACAAAGCGTTTTTATTGGAGAATCTTGTTCCTATATTGTCTTCGAGGGGATTGAAAGTGAGCAACACGAGCAGTAATAGTACCCTTATGTAAGGGTAGGGTTGGGATTAACATACTATAGTATAGAAATATTATAGGGGATATTAGTTTATTGAGTGTTTAAACGTGGAAAGTATATAGGGAAAACTAAATAAAAATAGGATGGCTCAAGTCGAAACGAATATTTAGACCGGAGTGGGACTCTGAAGGACTGATAATGGTGAAAAACAAGGTAGCGTTATAGGAGTGCGTACATAATCAAGTGTGGCATCAAATGCTTATACATTGATAATGCAAATTATGATTAGAGACATATGAGGGAGAGAGAATCAACTTGTTATTTAAGTATATTGTGGCATTTGCTTTAACATTGGCGGTTAAATTTGAGTAGGGTCTAAGTAGGGGGAAGCATGCATATGGCAGGTGTTAGGTTATCCCCGTTATGATAGTGTTTATGTAAATCTTAAGGTTCGGGATGGTAGGCTTCGGAATGGAAAGTCCAAAGCAATGTAATAGGACAGATAGTGAGGCTGGCTTGTGTAAGATAGTAAAAATGGTGTCAAAGTGATTGTTTAGATAGTGAATACGGAGTGATGCAAGGGTCGGGGCGTTGTAGTTATGTCTACCTTGGGTTTATCTAATTATGTATCATGATGGGTGTTATGAAAGATTTGAAGGTCAGGGAGCGTGCAGAGAATTGAGCTGTATACAGAAGAGAAAATTGAATGTGATGAATGGGATGAGTAGGAGGTTGCCACCTAGCTATTATCATGAGTCATGATCTTGGTTTTGTGGTACTGTCGCGACTTTTTAAGGACGTTTGAAGAGGAATTGGTAGAGATGATTGGCCACGAGGATGGTGTTAAAAGGAGGGTTTGAAAGTACAGTAGTAGATAAGAGTAAGTTATTGGTTTGTTGGGTGAGGACGTCTCAGTTGTGAGTAATTTGTTAGGATGAAGTTGGCAGCTGGAACAAGATGTCTGAGTTTTAGTAGATTTGGGTATATGTGATTGGGCGGATGGCCAGGACCGCGTGGCTGTGTGCGAATACAAATCACTGGTCGAAGTGTATAAGGACTAAAGTCTTTAGAAGTGTCTAGGGCTCATTTACGTTGACCTGGAATATGTTTGGTTACCATGTGTCTATGCATGACTAATAGTAGTGAGACTATGGCTGGAATAAGACGCAATAGATCTTAATGTCTGAAGTAAAATATAGTGATGGACAATCTTAAGGGAGGGCTAGGTGTGAGGTAAAGAAATATGATTAAAATGAGCAATGAAAGTAATTAAGAGAGTCCTCGCTGTAGGTTGTCGGAAGAATGGGGTAAGGACTGACTAGTGAAGGAATAATTGTTGAACGGATGGTTTGCGTCATGTGGAAATGGATGAATGATAGTCGGGATCGAATTGGTTAAGCAGATCCGTATGTAATAGTGGAGAGAGTTTGGAAACCTACGGCTGGGAGGACAGAAGAGAAAGGCTGAGATCAGAGTCAGTGAAAACGTGAATGTCTGTATATGGGAGAAATGTGAGTTTGGCAGGGCGAGAATAAAGGTGCATCAATAGGAGAGAATGGCGTGGGGTTTTTGAATGAATTGGGGGATATGGATATGTGCCAACCTGCGCGCCAAGGGAGATCGAACATCTTACACGGACGATTTACATAAGATGTAGTGGTCTGTCGCTCCGAGTCCCTTGGAGGCATCAATAGGGGTTGGGTTTTGCCTGACCTATGACGGAGTCTAATACTAATCTTAATGGTACAGAGGGAGGGGGGCGTAAGGCTGGGCTTTCTTTTCGACTGTTTGTCATAATTCTTCTTACTGCTTTTTCTTTTCGCATGCTTCTTACGCATTCTCACTTTACCCAGTAATTGGAGGCAGGTCACCCAAGAAAAAAGGCGTAGGTATGAAGAAGGTCTGATACATATATGATAGATATAACTACCATATTGATACATACGCTATTTATAGTATATAGCGTTACAGCCTAACTACTATCTACTAAGTTATATATACCTACCCATTTATATAAATAAATATATCATTATCTATATATTATTATATATATATAAAGGACTATATGGTAATGTCTGTTAGGACCCAGCCGACCACGAGCGTTTAGAGACCTGAAAATGTTTCTTAGTTTCCAAAAATTTTAAATATTTCAGAAAAGTTTAGTAAAGTTAAGTTTTTTAGAAAAATTCTTTAGATGAGCGCAAGCTTCTGGAATGTTTATGCAGAAAGCTTGCCACATACAACGCAGAATTTTCTTAAAAAAACTTTATACCCAGACTTAATTTTTCTGAACTTCAAATTTTTTTCTTGAAGCTTAGATACAATTGGATGGGGGTCATAACTATCGTATAGTGGAGATTTACATATATATACTAAGTAATGTGTATAATATACCAATATATATCTATATTAACTAGAAGAATTATATAAATAATACCTATATTATAAGATTATATATAATTTAAACAAGATAAAATATAGTTTGCAGATATGAATAAATATATATTAAATTAATGAAATACTGAATCTATAGGATAATTGTTTTACCTTTTATTTATTACTAATATAATGAATAAGATATAACATAATAAATAAATAATAATTTAAATACATAATAATAGAATATAAAATAATAATAATAATAATGACATAATACTAATAAGATATCAGATACACTGTGAATTAATGTATAATATATGCCCTTAGGCACAAATATACTATTAACTCTTTCTAAGTTTCACCTAAAATCAATACTTTCCATATATACATACGTGCATGAGCACCTTTTAGAACATATCGGTATAATTTTACTTGATATAATTTAATGACTAACATACCACTAAAGTAGGAGCGGATTGATATATATGAAAAAATAAAGTAATGCATTAAAAAAAAAAACAAAAAAAGAAAGCATTTTGTCAGAACTGCCTTACGCTTTGGATTTTCCTTTTTTAAACAAAAGAAGGGCTGAAGGAAAGGCAGGAATACCCAGCCCCTCGTCGAGTACTCTCTATTAAACAAGACACGAATTGGATAAATTTTTTCAATCCACGAAGACCCCACCATGGTTATTATATAAAATCCCTCTCCTACAATAATATTAGTATAGCTATGATAGAGGTACTAAAATTACCTATAGGTAATAAATTAGTAGTAGTATCATATAAGTTACCAAGTGAATACCCCTTACTAATACTACCCAGAATTTATAGCAAATATATAACGCTATGAGTGATTATCAATATGCCCGCAAGAGACGGTGAATTTGTTGGATCCGGGAGGTGGGAGTTTCCCGGCTAGTGATGAATTTTCTCCGGCCGGAGTCTTCCGCACGCCCGATTGATGAAGCACTACTACCTAACACGATAGTACTCCAACTCACTCATACTATAAAATAGAGTATAACGAGTCGAAGGGTAGTACTACATAATATAACTAATAATATACTTGTATACTATACTATATATACACAAGTAAATACAACTTCGAAACTAAGCCAAAACCTTCATATCTCTTTTGTTATATATATTTTTAAAGGATTAGATTGATTTCCTTTTAAAGCAAACATCCAAGAGGCTTAATGTTTTAAGAAGACCAGAATTATTTTTCGCTTCCCTGCTGCTTGCTTTACTATTAAAAACTCTTTAGTCGAACATTCCCTCTTCTACAAGGTGAACTCGATTGACTTCTTTACAACACAATTTCATCCTTTCTTAGTCTAAGTCTCTTACCCAAGAATTTGCTACATTGCCCATTCTTTAAAATATTTTACAGACAAGACTTAAAACAATTTATTATTTATTTTCTCCATTCTTTTTTTTATTATTATTTGTCCAATTCTCACAACTGATATATTTCAAATCATATTTGTGCCATTTTAGACAATAAATATTACTTCTACTATACTAGTGAGTGTAATGGTGATTTTATCTCTTTTTTCATCCGTTGCTTCTTAATAATTGATTTGAAAATTTTACTTTATAAACGAAAATGTTAAGAAAAGTACTAGAAGGTGCGCAATGCAACTGAAAATATGTTTGAATTATGACGGAAAAGGAATCCAGCTTATGCAACGAATGAGATAAAAATATGAATGTCTGTTTTACACCTGAAGCTTTTGCTATGAAAGAGATAATGGTATAATTGAGCAAGTAATTGATAGAGAATGGACATACTGTCATCAATTTATCCCAATATATTTCGATAAGGGTTCTCCCCTGAGTGATTAAACTATATAAAGGTAATATTCATAAGATTTAGTAAACAATTATCTAAAAATAAATTTAAAAAGCGAGAGGGAATTTACATTATTTTACAATTTCGTAGCATCAGCATTTTTCAATTGCGGATGAGGATATAAAACTTAAATATCTCAATATTTAATATATTGTGATATTCATTATATATATTTATTATGTATTAAATTTATTAATATTATTTTTGAATTTAATTAATCGTTAGTTCTTATATTTTTATATATTTATTATTTTGACTTTAAAAATTAAGGTAATTAGCAAATTATTATTTTTTTTTATTTATTATTTTATACTTTATTTGTTTTGATTTTCATTAATTTTTTTTATATTTATATATTTTATATAATATATTTAAATATTTATTATATTATATTATATTATATTTTAATTATTTATTATATTAATTATATAATTATTATTTATTTTTTATTAATATTATTTAAATATTTATTAATTTATTTATTATTAATATATATTGTTTAATATATTGGTTATTTAGCAGTTATAATATTGTTTGGTTGTATAGATTTTCATTCATAATTTATTATAATTATTGGATTATTAATTATTATTTTATTATATTTTAATATTATAATTTATTAATTTATTACAATTATTATATTATTTTTTTTTTTATATTTATTTGTTTGTTTAAAAACTAATTATATTTATTATTATTATATTAATTATCTTTAGTATCATTTTTATAATTATTATTTATAGGTAATAAGAAGTGTTTGTTTTAAGTGAAGTATTGGTCGTAGACATATGCTAAGTCATATAGAATTATTTTTATTTATTATAATAAATAATTATATTATTAATATATATTATATTATAATTTATATATATATTTTATAGTGATATACATATATATATATATTGGATAATTACTAAATAGGTAAACCAATTACAAGTGTTAGAGAGTAAAGCATCCCAAAGAGACTACAAACCTGAATTGAGAAATTCATGTAGCTTAAAAGGGTTACAATAAATATTATTAATTTTAATAGTGTTTCTATAATTTAGACGTAAAATATGTTGTGAAAAGATGGGGGATAAATTTAATAACCCATCTTTTTGAATACTTAAAAATAATATTCTCATTTTCATTTTTTTTTGAGTAATGAAATCTTGATATAAATCTGAATCTAATATTTGTTTATATAAACTATTCTAAATGTAATTTTTATATATTAATAAAGATTTACTTATATTTATATATATTTAGATATATAATAAACTGGGTAAAAGATAATAGGGTAAGTTTATTTATATAGCCATCATAGAAATAGTAGAGAGAGAGATAATAGGAGAAGAGGATAGGATAGATATAGTGATATATATATATATTATATATAAGAGATATTAGATATAGAGATATAGATAGATAAATATTAGAAGAGAGAAGAGAAGAGAAGAGATTTAGGTATTCAATTATATTTTTTGGTATATATATTTTTGTGTACAGTCGGGTATAATGTTTTATCTGTGACCGTCCTACTAATTTGCTGTGAGTTATGTGAATTATCGTCTGCAATGGGTGATATGTCTGTTGGAAATAAACAATTGAGGCTCAATGATGATCCTTGCTCAGATTTTGGTGATTATAATTGATAGGAATATATCTATTATTATCTCCTTTACTATTCTAATAAAACTAAGCTTAGATTAATAGATAAACTAATATGATCTCAAGTGAATATTAAATAGTGATTAGCTTTTATTATGAATATAGTTTTATGAACATAGTTTTCATTTCATTTTATAAATACCTTTAAAAAATATTTATAATTAAATATAGAATTAAATATGTTTCTTTTTATATTATATAAATAGTACAAATTTTTTGTATTATATATAATTTATATTTTAATTAATATATAATATATTATATATATTATATATTTAATTGGTACATATAAATCCTTTTGGAATTAATATCATTTAGCCTAGATAAAGGAAAATAAAAATGGCAAATAAATTTAATACAATAAAAATTAAAATAGTAAATAATAATAAGTTAAAGCGTAATATTGAAAATTGATTCTTTATTCTTATATATTATGTATTTATTGCTATATATATATAATATGTATTTATTCAATATAAAATAAATGTACGTAAAATATATTTAAAATTTCCAATTATTTTCAAAACTCAAAAAATGTAAATTATATATGATTGTCAAACTGCTTAAAGATATATAAACTATAAAAATCCTACAGAATTTTTTACTATAAAAAATCCAATAAATAAGTTTTCTTAAAAAAATTTATGACAAATGTAATAATAATAACAACACCAACTAATAGTTAAATAAGATATTATATATATAATATTATATTTATCTCTAAATAATAATATTATATCTCTCTAATAGCTACTCAGCACGAAAAGAAATAATTTTGGTTAAATCCTCTAATTTGTTGATATAGTGAAAATATTGTGAATAAAAAATATATTTTATTAATGTAAATATGATTTTTAAGAGGGCTATTTAAAACCTTTTATATAACATAAGATCTTTAAAAGTAACTTTTCAATTAAAATTTTGTTTATTTAACTATATAAGAATAACCCCTCAAAGTGAGTATATAAAAATATACTCACTATCGTACACACTAGATGGTGCTAAGTGATAGTCTAGTGTATAAGGTTCTCTCGGTATACTATATACTTCAGTTAATGAAGTTAGTTTTAAGTACTATATAATTCCCAACCCTTACTACGGGGTGAAAGTAGTTCTACTCGGTACAACCCCCGCTCAATTTGTGATATTCTTGGTGTGCGGTATATATAGTATATATATTTCTCATCCGCCTTACCCTATAGGTAGGTAATTGAAATAAACTACCCTCCCTAGTAGTTTACCTCGTGTCGCTATCGAGCCCCTACTATCAAATTATGCCTTTAGTTGTATAATTTACCTTTAACAATATAATAATATATTAATAATATTAAAG
>JABUQX010016480.1:0-10000 GCA_015478945.1 Trachelipus rathkii | reverse complement strand
GAGGCTTTGGAGAAGATCTACGAGCAAAAGTTTTAAATGATTTTCTACCATTAAATAAAGTAGAAAGTTATGCTGTTTGAGAATCGGAAGATTTGTGTTGATATAAATTTGTGAGGGCCCGTATTTTCACGAATCAACTTGAAAAACGTTCTTGACTTCCGTAAAAGGTAGCCTCAGGATAAGGATTCCTTTCCTAGCGCATAGAAATCCATTATAAAATTTAACACATATGGCTAAGATGCTTATGTTATACCATCCGACTTAATCCTTTGATTCTATAGGAAGGGAATAGGGATACAATAATATTCGAAGCAGATTTCAGAGTGTGATATTAATTATCGGATCTTCGAGTATGATCAATGGACGTTCAAGAGATACGCAGTAGTAAGAAGACACGGGGATTATGACATGGTACCCTGACAAAAGATAAAGTGAAAACATGTAGGGACAATAAAAGTATAATCATGTGAATATAAATAATAAATATGAGTGAGTGTAAAATAATAGTAGTAAGGGACTAAAATGTTTATAATGTGCACTTTATAACATCACCCGCGAATAGACACAGGCATTTGTGTGTTTCGAAGCGTAAATTAAGTTCGAAACGAGTAGAGAATGAATTAGATTATATTTTTGTTTATCCGTGTCGAGAGAAGTTATTTGAGTCAAGGAAGATATAGAGTGCATGTCATTTCTTTTCAAATTAACAATATTAATGGTAGTAAGTGTTCTCCTGTATTGATTATATGGTTAATATAGTGTAGGAGAAGGTGTTAGCGTGTGATGAGTGATAAACCTTGAGAATGTGTTAATTAAAAAGGTGTAATAGTAGAGTGTAGTAACTGATTATTTTGAATGTTTAAGTCTGCAGCATAAAATAAATCTGCCCCTTTCTCAGTAAAAGAGCCACGTAAAAGTTAAAACCTCCAAAAAAATAAACCTGTAGTTAAATTTTCGATGAAGGTATTTGAGTCCAGAATCAATGTGTTAGAGAGTTGAGAGCATATATTCATAGAAGTAACCGATATTCAATGATTAAGAAATCCTAAATTGGATTAATGAGAAAATTGCTCATGTTAGTGTTCGGAGGTTAATTTGGAAGAACAATTGCGTGATCGCATGGTGCATTTGTTCTAGTACTCGGTGTGTATAAGGATTCAGAATTATATGTAAGTGTAAATTTCCATTTAGAAATGTTAATTGACGTTGTTATGCTCACTGAATAATGGAATATTGTTTAAGAATATTAATTATATAGCGAAGCAGAAGGATTATAGAGCATTTAGTATGTATTTTTGTATGTCACCTCTGATGCTTCACTCTTTTTCAAATTTGTTCTATTAAAATAGGTGTTCCGGATGAGTGGCTGAAGCTGAAATTATTAGTGGTATGCGGAGAGCAACTAATTTCTATTACCCGTAAAAACTATTTAAAGTATCAAATTACGAAAATTGAAAACAATAGCCACACACATTAGGAATTAATATAAATAATTAAATACACTATGAACACATTTTATAAATACAGGTTGTGCGAAAATCGATTTTAATGATTAAGACCTGTGGGTAGTACATATGTGATTAATAATAGAAAAAAGACATATAATGGCGGGGATTGCAATGTACCTATCCGATGTGAAAGAATAATGATGTTAAGTGATTATGAAGATGTGTAAAACTAATATAACGAGGGTATGCCCAGCCTACTCGAGAATCCCATGGTGTTTGTTAGAACGCAAATTGCAAAAGACGCGCCATTAGGCAAAAACCGCACGCACATTACGTGTAGTAGTGAGACCAAGTAGTCGCGAATTTGGTGTACAAATTAAAGAATGTTTGTGAGTAAAGACACGAGTGTATTCGAGAATATTTTTCTTCAGAGTGAATGGTTTGATCTGAGTATTAATAGTTTATTGGTGTAACTTTGTTATTGTCGAAAAATATTAAGGGTGTTTAGGAGAGTTTGGAATAGAGCCTGAAGTTTGTGCGTATTTTTCTATGAGGTAGATAGTGATGAAAGAACTCCCAGAATAAAAGAGTGGCTTAAATTGAGAATAGTGTAATAAATAGCGACACATGTTGTGTAATATACGAGTAAGAAAGACCGTGGATGGGGTGTTTAGGAATGGTTTGAGTGGCTGTGTGTTATGGAGCCGAGCAACGAGCCAGCTGAAAGATGATTTGTGCAGTAAGTTTGATGAAGAAATATTGTGAGTAATGAGTATGGAAGTTAATCTGAATACCGTAACCCGGCCAAGCGTAATTAATCATGTTGAACTCCGTCAGTAATCAGCTGGCACAATATAATCAGTATCGTCTGTATACCTACTAATAGGAAAACATAAAATTACATTGTTTGATTAAAATAAAAATTGTCTTAATGATTAGTGAAATTGATACAAGTTTTTGTACTTTATATATAATTTTTTTTTTTTTTTTGTTATAATTGAACGAATTCCCTAGTGAGTCCTTGAATTATTAACCTTTAGAATTACTGTTATATTTGAAACTATAAACATGTACAAAAATGGTAACAACAATATATTGAAGTTTTTTTTTTTTTAATTATGATATTTTTAAATTCAGTTTATGTTTATTAAAGTTAATAATTCATAAATAAAAAAAATGTTATACATAAGATCAGATAATCTGCTCATGAAATTATTCTTCATTCAGTTTGGATTTACTGGGTAATTTATGATAGAATACTTTTTGATTACTATTTTTCTGGATTATATTTATTATTACTCTCTTCATAATCAAATACTTTTTGACAAATTAATTTTTTTTACATATAAATTTAGATTAAATTAACAATATAACATAATAAAATAAAGATACATATTTCTATATATTTTTGTGTAAAAAAAGATATTATATTAATTAATATAAATATATATTATATATATATTTATATTAATTATATATTATATATATATAATAATATATATTATTAAATATATATATATATAATATTAATTATTAATATATATATATTATTAAATATATATATATTATATATTATATATATATATATAATATATATTAATATATATATATATATATGGATAAAGGTATTATAATAATATTATATAATATATATGCACAGGACTTTCCACCTAATATTTTCTGAAAAAGATATTCTAAGTCTAAAATCAATATATCGACATGTCTAATAATAATAATAATAATAATAATAATAATTAAAATATTAATATAATTATTAATAATAAATATTATATAAATAATAATAAAATATATAATATATAAATAAAAATTAATATAATATAATAGTAATTATTAATTCGATTCACTTATTAATATATACTATATGTATATAACATTCAATTGAAATACGAGTATCATTATAGATTATTTTAGAGATTTATGAATATAAAATTACGAAAATCTATATTTATTAATATAAATATATATATATATAATAATATATTATTATATATATTATTTAATTATTATATTATAATATAATATATATATAATATATATATAATATATATAATATATATATATATAATATATATATAATAAATATTATATATATATATATATTAAATATATATTATAATATTAATATATATAAATGTTATCTTGTAGTAAACAATTCCAAAATTTAACACAATCATGAATATCAGTTGTAGAAGCAAATTTATTATTTTGGAACCTTAATGTTTGCCAGACGAATGTTTTTGACTTCGTTTATTATAAATCGATGAAAACTGAAAAAAAAAACATCCCTAGTATGAATAGTAGAATGACGAAAATACACTATGGGAATTTTGTTTGATTTCTATGGTAATTTATATTATAAGTATTTGTTCTATAAAGTTTTAATGTTTTCATTTTCTAATACTATATGTAAATGATACAAACTAAAACTTGGTAGCTTTTTATATAAAGCTGTAATTCTTGCTTGACATTATTTACTTAACCTGACTAGAACTTATTCAGTGTTAATGATCGATTAGTAGTTGGTGTGGTCTGCCAATGACTGTTAAAATCTAATAATATGTGGCAAGGTGCGTGTCCCATATGATATTTCATCTGCAGACAGTACATTATTAAAAAACATATTGTCAGAAAATAAAAGATTATCAGAAGATTTTTTCTATAATAAGACCATTGAATATTAATTATTATATATATAATATAATTATTATATATATATATTAATATTATAATATATTATATTAATATATATATATATTATATATATATATTATATATATAATATATATATATATATTATATATATATATATTTTATTATAATAATATATATATAATTATATATTATATAATTATAAATTATATATTATAATATATATTAATATATATATTATATTTAATAATATATAAATACAGTACTTATATATATATAGTAAATTCCTAGCTACACCCATATTATATTAATATATTAATATATATATATATATATATATATTAATATATATTAATAATATAAATTATTTAAATATTAAATATATATAATAATTATATATATCATATATATAATTATATATATAAATATATATATATATATATAATATATTATTATAATATATATATATATTAATATTATATATATATTATTATTATATATAATTATATATATATATATTAATTTTATATATTAATATTATTAATATATATTATAAATATATATATATATATATATATATTATATTTTAGTGACCTATCATATCACATAGTATAAGTTTTGAAGTTATAGAGCTCTTATATTAAAATTCGAAGAGCTCTACACCACAGGTGGCAAATCAAGGTCGATGGAATAAGAATATATGATGGAACAGTATAAAAAGCCACTAAATTGGGCCTATCGAGAACTTAGCCCCAATATTAAACCCATCATAACCTACATAAACTAATAGCTCACTGCAATCCACCAATAAGCACTCATAATGGACTGTTCTAAATTTGTTATGTAACACAAATTCCAACACAAATTTGCTTAAGTCAAAACTAATTTATATAAATATGTAATACCCAAACCATCCATCATGCATTTAATATAACATAAGTTTAATTGGATCACACTATAAGCCAGTTCTAATACTTAATAACTACTAATAATCATTAAATAAACCCTAGCCAATTTGGCTATCAAGTAACAATATTATTATTTATGATAACTACTAACCCATCCATAAAACGAATCTAACACCTTTTACTAATTAAAATGTTGTGACAATCGTTGTCACTACTCAAACAAACCTTCCTACTGTGACAGACATTTAATTCTCAATAAATTTATAACAACCCTATTACTGAAATAATTACTTTCTTATATCAAGATGGCATGCTTTTTCTTGATTTTTCGTATTATTGCTCCACTTGAGTCACTCTTCCTAATGTTTCAATTACTATGAATATAAATTTTATTGGTTACTACCTGTAATTATTCATAATATAGATATGTACTAATTTTTTGTATATAGGGATTCTTGTATCATGTCTCACCTAACTGAGAATCGCCTTTTTACTTACAGAATAACATCCTTAAATACTACATTCAGCCCTTCTCATAGCTAACTTACCCTTCATTAACCAGTAAAATCATCCTATGTTGCTTTTAACGTTATGCAACTCTTCTCTTCTAGCAATATCTAAATAGTCTTTCTTTAAATAAATTTAATTGTATAGCAACAATACAATTCTACTACTCAATCTTTTTTACAGTCAATAACTAAGTTATTTTAACAATATTATACTATATTATATCTTCCATTCATACTCTTGTAACAATATTGCGATTTATTAAAATGCCTAGCATCTTATATAGCATTTATTCCTTAAACTACCTAAAACACTTTGAATTATCTTAAAATTTTTGCAAATTACTTTTCGGTTCACACCTAAATCTTTTTCTGGTCCACAGACTCAAGGCCAATCCTTCAATTATCTATTAAATTTTTTAGTTTAAAACTTTTATTTTATGAGTAACCTATTAGTATTATATAGTATTATGATAAGAAGAAACCTTAACTAACTTTATATATATTAAACTATTAAATATAAAAGGAAAGTTATTCTGCCTCACCCAAGAAGTTAATCAAGATCATTTTTGAATTTTTATATGCATCCGTCACTATTCCTAACTGAGGTGGCTCACTTTAGTTAAATCATCTCTGCCAATACTTAGAAAATCCATGCTTATTTATAATTCCCTTAGTCATATCAATCACTATTTATATAATTATATTAGATGGAAAGCAATAGGGCCCCAGCACTGAACCCATATATATATATGGTAGCAACACCACTTCGATTCACTATTTCCCCATTTAGATGATTTTAATTCCATTTTAAGTATTTATTGTTAACATCACTGTTTTCTATTGAATACCACTTCATTTTAAATTACCAACCATGTTACCACCTACACTACTATTAATACCACATTGCTAATATACATTTTTTCATTAGCCTATATTGTGATAGGTAATACCTTTAATTCAATAGCTTTTAACGATAGTTATACTTAAATTACATATATCATATCAACTGGTATGTTTACCTCGTATCGAGCAGTCTATATAAGTAATATTTGTATATATTCCATAAAATATTTACTCTATAAAAGGTTTGATCTGACTTGACCTACCCTCTTAAATTCTGAAACCGTTGCATGGGTCATACAATACCTTGTTATTATCGTTTCTAAATATTTATCTATGGATCTCTATATGACCTTTTCATTAACTTTCCAGATAACCTTTTAACAAACTAAAAGTATGTATCTAGTTTATAAAGCTAATACCAACTAGGCCTATAATTATATTTCCCATAATAATCTTCCTTAACTACTATCTCTGTTTACTTATAAATTAGGCACAAACATATATATTGCACAGTTTATCCAGTCATTCTGGTTACCTACACTTCATTATGTTTAAATAGAATCGACTTAAAAATCAAATAACGAGTGCCTTTGGCAATGCTTATAGTAATAACTACACCTTTCAGAGATTTATATCTAATAGAGTATACTCATCATAAGGGCCTGCACTTTATCTTGTGATATTCAATATGATCTAATAAAACTAATTATTTTATATATCTTTTACTATTGAAATTCATAATTCTTATGCTAAGTCTATTATGTTTCAGCAATACATAAACTATTAGTCTCCATAATAACTATTATCTAATTGAAGTGTGGATATTACGTAAGTACAATTAAATAAGTTTTAAGCATTTAAATGTTGACCATTTCCTTATCTGAAATCACTAAAAAAAATTTATCATCAATATTTATAACTTTTGTATCAATTGTCCTATTCTTACTTTTATTAAAATTATAAAAGCTAAAAATATTACTTATCTTCAGATTCTTATTACTTAATTCCTATTTGCTAAATTAATTTACGCCTCTCTCTTTGCCTTTACTTATTTGAAGATTGGTTAAGTTTCATTCTATATTTTCCATATATAAATGGTTCTAAATCATCTTATTCCCTAATTACTAACTCTTAATAATATAATTGAAATATTTTTAAAACATCTTCGCTTGATTCATAATTCTTTACTTAATATCTACTCTAATATTCACACAAAACATGACGTATTTTATCTCTTGCCACCTCTAATTTAGGTTCTATTGATACAATATTGTATAGTTTTCGTAAATATATTGATAAACTGCCAGTTATCATAATAGTTAACAAGATTTGTTAAGTATACATAATTTTACTCTGTGTGCAAAAATAAATCAATAATTTATCTAATAACAACTGATGATCAAGGTCCTATAACCTTTAGTAGCCTTAATATTAGATATATATACCCATTAATAGATATCTATAATGGTATGACTATATATGTTGAAAGCTAGCCCTAACTTAGATGAATCTGCATTGCTGATATAACCTAAGTAGCTAACAAGTAATCGATATATTGACTGACTCCTCCTCCTATATATATATATTATATATAATATATATATATATATATTAATATAGATAACTGAAGGTGGAAGTCCGTTACTAGTTACACAATTGTAGTTATATATTAAATTTTTTAATTAATAAACGTATATTATATATATACATATATATTATATATAAATATAAGTTAACTACGGACTTATTTAATCATTTTCTATTTATATTATAATCGACACGACATACTTCAGTTTCATTTTTTCCTACCCGTACCTTATTTTAGACGTACTAATTTATTTGTACGTGATACTTTCTTTGTGATGTTGTTTGCCAATTGATATAACCACCCTACCTCCCAGTCAAATATAATTAATATAAATTTCCTTTAATAAATTTTAATATATATATATAATATATTTAATATATATAATTAATATATATATATATAAAACATATATAATATTAATTATTTGTCATGAATTTTTATATCATAAAGTACTTATTACTATATTTAAAAACTCTTTTTGTTATTTAAGTGAATTTTGTATATATAAATGAATATAATAATTGAAATAAGCAATTAGAACTGTATTGAATTAACATAATAATTATTAATACTAATAATTATAACAATTACCTCAGAAAAATAGGAATATCAAAAGGTTATACCATGCGAAGAATAAAGCGTTAATTGCATTGGCGGTTATAATCAGGTGAAGAGCCTTCAGAGTATCAGTACTCAGATGCAATATCTGATTTTTTTTTCCATAAGCTCTTGAAATAATATCTTTCCTCTCCATCTGAAATACTTGCCAAATGTTTTTCATATATAAATATATTCCAGTTCTCAGTTTTTTTCTTTATTTATCGCATACACTTTCCTTGTCTATCCAGCCTTAAATTTGCTTGTCGTGTAACAACAGCAAGACTTTATTGTATATTAGGAATCTCTAACGATTAGTTTGGAGAACCCCAGTGGCTTTGGATTTTTTTTTAAATATAAATAAATTATAATATATATTGTGTTATATAATATATTATAGTCATTCGTATCGAAGTGATATATCTTTTGTTAAATGTAAGTTTGTCAAAAAAAAAATTATATTTCCTTATGAATAGGATTTGTACAATATATATAGGATTATAAAGTTTTAATATCACAATAAAATTATAATTGATACAATTATTAATTAATGGATTAACTAATAAATATTTAAATGTATACCAAATTATATTCATCAACATCTTATCTTGCAGAGTTATATTCATATAATATAATAGCATATATATATCATGGGTATCAGAGGGTAACTAGAGATATATAGCTATAAAAAACCTTGAAATCAAGCTGTACGTCACTTTTATATCTGAATAATTATATTTATATAATAGTAATATATTATTATATATATATATATTTAATATATAGTAATATATATAGATATATATAATAATAATATATATATATATTATAATATATATAATATATATATATATTATATATATTTAATTTCTTCTCTATAAATTATGTATCGTCTCGTAATACAGATACACTGCAAATTTCATGTAGAAATAATTAATATATGCTATAATAATGGTTTTTTTAATATATATCCCGGGTTTATGTATTATATTATACGTTAACCGCTCACTATAAAATTATTTCTAGTGAGTGAATGACGAGTTGTAGTAGTTACATGACTCCGCCTATATAGATAGATAGTTATATATTATATATATATATTACATTATCCCAAAGTAATAGTGAATAAGTACTCACAGTGATAGGAGTGTATATGTGAAATAGGTATGGAGCCATAATCATAGGTCCATAATGATATATAGTGTGTATATATAATATATATATATTACAAAAAGGTTGGAGTTAAAGTGATCTTAAAAAAGGCTTTGGCGAGCATTGCTTCCAGTGCCATTTTCATGCTTTATTTTTATTTCCACTTGAAATTATTTAAACCCAATAGGATGGTATGAAAAAATCCATAAATAAAATTTAATAAGTGATAATTAATTAAATTAATTTTGATACCAATTTTTGTGTTTATATCCACTTTAAAAATAT
>JABUQX010016478.1:10000-14391 GCA_015478945.1 Trachelipus rathkii | reverse complement strand
ATGACTCGCTAACGTAGCTGGGTTACCGAAAGGCTAACAGGTGTTAGGATTAACGTTGCTAAGGGAAGTATTTAAGCCTAATGGCTAATGTCACATCCATTGATTGAGAGACATAGGTGAGATAGATAAAGATTGCAAATGGTGGTAAAAAGATTAAAAATGTATCGAAAAAGTTAAAAATTATAAAAATTTACCAATAATCGGCCAGAGTTAACAGGTAAACTAAATAAATTACAGTAATAAGCTTTTAAAAAGGATCAGGAACATATATGAGTAGTTGAAAGTGACTAAAAAGTGCAAAAATATATCAAAAAGGTTAGAAATTCTAGAAAATTTACCAATATTTAGCCAGAATTATATGATAAATGATAGAAAAAGGTTCAGAAAAGGAGCTGAGTAGTAGAAAGTCATTACAAATATATACCTAAAATGATAAAAATACCGAAAAAAGGGCCAAAAAGTGATAAAAATCCTGAAATTTAGCTAAAGGTTGCCAGATTTAGCAGGAAAAGCGCTAAATAAAGGTTCAGAAAAGTAGCTAAGTATTAGAAAGTCATTAAAATATATACCAAGAATAATAAAAATACCGAAAAAGGTTAAAAAGTGTTAAAATCCTGAAATTACCAGTAGGTTGCCAGAATTAGTGAGTAAAAACGCTAGAAAAAATGAACCAGAAAAGTAACAGAGTAATAGAAAGTCTTTAAAATATATACCTAGAATGATAAACGTCGAAAGAAAAAGTTAAAAAGTGATAAAATACTGAAATTTACCTATAGGTTGCCAGATTTAGCAGGAAAGCAGCTAAAAATGTTCATGAAAGTAGCTGAGCTGAAGAAAGTCGCTAAAAATTATATACAAAAATGATAAAAATGCAGAAAAGATTAAAACAAAAGCTCAAGAAAGAACGTGAACTATTAACATAGTGAATAGAAAAAAAGGGGATTAGGCGGAAGAACTGGGTACTAGCGGGGTGAAAGTACATAATACGTACACATCATCCGGCACACACATACATCACAATTGAATACTGGCGGGAACGGTACAGGAAAAAGGGGGCCCCGGGGGCTGAGCCCCCAGTAAAAACGCAGGTATGAAATGTAGCCAGGAAGGTAGTGAGTATTAAAAAGTCCGCTTAAAAATACAATATGTTGTCGCAGATTGCCAATCTAAGCCGTAAATCTGGCATCTGCTGGTTCTGCATTCCTAATACTATATATATATATATACTATATATATATATAATATATATATATATATATATATATATATATATATATATATATATATATAATATATATATTATATATATATATATATAATATATATATATATATATATATAACCGTATATATATATTATATATATCTATATATATTATATATTATATATATATTTATATATATATATACTATATATATATACTATATATTTTAAAATGATTAATATAAAATAACTAATTTTACCCTCAAAAGTAAATAATAAATAATTTCATCACAAAGAAACACCGAAACACGATGTTGAAATATATATTACTATAATGCAGATTCTGAATACATTGCGTTTTTTATTCTGCGCTTCTATGCATGTGGTTCGGTTTTATAGCTGAAGCTCGAGAAAGCAAAATCGAGATTCGAAACTTCAAATTAATATGATATATATATATATAATATATATATATATATATATATATATATATATATATATATTATATATATATATTATAATATATATATATATATTATATAATAATATATATATATACTAATAATATATAATATATATATACTTATATATATATTATATTTGTTGTGTGTTGTTTGTGTTGTACGCGTGATGTCAAGCTTTGCTGCATTGCAACAAGTTTTGTTTTTAGAAAGTTTGGGCCCATGCAATTTTTAAACAGAGCTTCTATATTTTATGCAAATCTAAAAGTTTTGCAGTAAAGCTTTTTTTAGCAATCAAAGTTTATCAGATTTGCAGCAGGTGTACATACTGTCTGGGCATATTAGAATGGTGACATGGTATTTCATTACATGTATATTCAGTTATAATATATATTATATATATATATATATATATATATATATATATTATATATATTATTATATATATATATATATATATATATATATATATATATTATTATATATATAACTACCTGTTAACGTCCTTTTTTCCCTTTTCAGATGGTAACACGAGGGACTACAGGAAATCGAACTTTAAGGCCGGCTATCCCAAACCAACGCCACCAACGTGTTTGCAGTCGAGTTTTATTTCTTGCCTCCAGGAAGATAAAACTCCAACTGTTACGCGGAAGATTGAACCAGCGTCCTCTCGTATGAGAGTCGGCGAGTCAACCTCCTTCGTCAAAGAGAAAGAAGGTCCAGGAAGTTATAAAGTAGGGGGCAGGTTATTAGTCTGTTAGCCTTAGACTCAACTCTTTATGTATGTTTCTCTATGTTTAAAAAAGCCATTCATTAAATTTAGGTATTCCCTGACAAATATATTAATCAATCGCTCACCTTCCAAATTTCTCATTTCTTCTCCAAAAGATCTCTCTTCCCACTCAAGCATTAAAATCTCCCATTATTAGAGTCACCCCGTTTTCATCTGCTCTATACACTTCTTCCAGTTTTTCTACGAATGTATCCTTCTCTTCCTCTGTGCATTCCTGCTACGGAGCAAACACCTGAAAGATTCTGCATTTTTTGTTTCCCAGCTAGAAACCTTACATTAGAGTCCCTGGTATGAATCATTTATATATATGAGGAACAATAGTGGCCCCAGCACTGAACCTGTGGGACCCACTCTTCACTATTTTCCATGATGACCTTTATTGCCATTTAGTTGTAACACACGGTTTTCTATTCCACACACAATTCTTTACTCCAACCTGTCACTCCATCTAGACCACATTGCAATAACTTCTTCAGCAGCCTTATGTGGGGAACCTTATCAAAAGTTTGTTGAAGTCTAAATATATAATATCAACTGAATTCCCTAGATCATTACAGTCAGTAATGTATTCTATAAATTCTAAACGGTTTGTCTGATATGACCTACCCTTTCAAAAACATGCTGGGAAATCATATATATCTTGTTATTCCAATTTTCTCTATATGACATTAAGCAACTTTTTCATCTGAAGTTCTCAATTTCTATAGTGAAAGTGAGAAATTGAATTTGTAAATAGTTAAATACTATATAATAAAATTTACTGAATATTAAAGTAGTAAATACATACAACTTAATTTTTATCTACTTATTATTATTATTATTATTATTATTATTATTATTATTATTATTATTATTATTATTATTATTATTATTATTATTATTATTATTATTATTATTATTATTATTATTATTATTATTTTTATTATATATATATACTATATATATATTTAATAATATTATATATATATAATATATATATATATATATATATAATTATATATATATATATATATATATATAATATTTATTGTTTTATATAAATATATACTATAATAATACTACTATAATATATATATATATATATATATATATATATATATATATCTATATACTATAATAATATATAATATATATATATATCTATATATATAATATATATATATCTGTGAACCTAAATTTATATATATATGCATATATATGTGGGTGCCCTGGAGGTAGATATATATATATACCGTATATATATATAATATATATATAATATATATATATATAATATATATATATATATATATATATCTATAATATATAATATTATATATTATATATTATATATATTATATTTATATATATATACTATATATATATATTATAATTGTAGTTTGACGCTTTGTTCAGCTGTAAACGTGGTGAATGGTGTCTTCCGAGTAGTTTTAATTGTGTCAATTCAGATTTTTAAAGTTTAATTTTTTTTTTTTTTTTTTTTTTTTTTTTTTTTTTTTTAATTCAGTTTAATTTAAAATGCCTTTGGTTCTATTTTGTTGCTTTTTGCTTCTTTGAGTTTTACTTTTTAGTTTAGTCAAGTGTTTTTAGTGTTGAAGATGTCAGCGTAACTTTCGCCGTTTTAGGATTTTAAGCTAAGTTTTAGATTATCGTATTTATTTATTTTTATTTATTTTTTCCTTTTAATTTTTGATTCATTGTTTTATATTTATGTATTTGATATGCTATGTTTTTTTTTTTACTTGTGTGTTCTTATATTAAATAATATTTTATATAAATCAACGCATTTTTAGGTTTAATGTGTAACTCTCGATATTAGTTTTATTACTCGTTAGATACTGGTTTGGGGGTCGACCATCTCAAACTTTTTAGTCATTATTATTTACTATTTATCTATTTGCTCATTTATCAGTTTTCATAGACTGTTTCGCCCT
>JABUQX010016477.1:0-5000 GCA_015478945.1 Trachelipus rathkii | reverse complement strand
TATATATATATATATATATTATATAAATTTTTTTGATGTATTAAATGATATTTATAGGAATTTATTGATTGATGAACTATTTCGGATTTATTTTGATGAATTTAATGAAATTAATATGGAATGAACTGTTGAGTAAACTAATGTTATATCGATGTCGGCTTTTTTTTGAAATGATTTGTTTCTATAATAAATGTTACTAGAAAATCCCCAATCAGTTTTTAGACCTTCACCGAAGAGAACATTGATTCGATTAGACTGGTGGCACGTAGGGCTTCGGGAGGTCGTGAGCTGCTTTGGAACGGCTTTTTGCGAAGATCAGATGAAGTGTAAGTAGTTTTCTTTTCTAGAGATTGGAGTCACAATCTCTAAAGGGGGAGTTGTGTAAGGGAATAGGTTTGTAAATAATAAAATGATAAACCAACTAAGCAATAAAAGAATCGAATTTCCGGACGAAGCAAATGTGAAAAAAAGACAGTAGATTAACACCACAGAACGCGCAAGGAAGCTAGAAGTTTGTTAAAATGGCGGAAGGGTGCAATGTGATTGTACGGAGAATTTAGTTAAAAGATCCCGTAGAGACGGACAAGTGAAGCCTGAGTAGTGTTTTAAAAGTGATTAAGTTTAAGTATTTATTATGATGATAATTGTTATAGTCCCAAGTGTGGGAACCGTTTTGAGAACACAAGTGTGAGAACCTAAACTTGGAAGCCAGATCGAGTGCAGGAGTGTCAACCTTGACGACGGACAACCGACGGGAAGGATCAACGGGTGCTCGGGCGTCTCGGCCGGGCTTACTGGATGCTCGTGATTGATAGTAAAGTTACTATTGTAAGTAGGTTAAAGTCGCTGCATGCCGCCTTTTTTTCCCAAAGGGCATTGGTTTAAGAGGAAGATATTCTTGTTTAACAGGAAAATGATCGAAGGAACAACTCGTATAGTTTATGGCTTATGTTAAAGTTGTTGTAAGTAGGTTAAAGCCAATAATCATGCCGCTATAAGTTTCAGTTTTTTTAATGTACATCTTCAATTACTGATTTAATGTATATTGTTATTTTGTATTGGCGTGCTTTTATTATAAGTTATTGATTAATGAACTTTTCGTAATTTATTTGATGTATTAAATGATATTTATAGGAATCTATTGATTGATGAACTGTTTCGGATTTATTTTGATGAATTTAATGAAATTAATATGGAAGGAACTTAGTCAAATTCTTCTTAATGTTAAAAGTTGACTTTTCTTTTTAAAATGATGTTTACCATTTCAGTCACCAAGGGATGGGAAAAATGAGAAGAGAGCCAAAGGTACAACTCCATGGCCTCTTTACATTGGCGATTCAAAAATAAAAGAAGCAGGCCTTGTCTTTCCGAAACTTTTTTATTTATTTAAAATATTGAGCTTGTTAAAATTTACTAATTTCTCTTATTATTTGAGTTAAAGATATTTCCTGCATCACTGATAGCCGCCATTTTGAAGATCATGACTTTTGGAAACCTGATGTGCTGGATTCCGTTCTCGACTGTGTCCAATGGTTGATATTGTTTAATATTGCTTTTTTTTTAATGATCGAACAAATTTAGTTAGGGCTGTATATTTGTTTAGTTAGGGAATTATATATCGATTATATTGAGAAAATTATTTAGTGTATTAATCATCCTCCTTCCATTGTTTGCAAATATATATGGGCTTTATTTGTTTTAAGGGTCTTTCAAGTACAGGGACAACGTGTCCGCTGTTACATTGGTGGCACGTAGAGGTTTGGATAAACTGAACCCTTGACCTTTTGTTTTTTTTTTAATTTGCAAATTATGGAGGAGGTGAAGCGGAGGAGTGAGAAGGATGGAGCATTCCAAAGAAATTAATGGGAATGTGCTATAAAAAGGAATTAAGGGAATAATGGGGTAAGGATATGATAAGTTAATTTTTTTTTCTTTTTAAGTTTTGGGTTTCAAAACTTGGAAGGGGAGAAATATAATGGAATACAACCACCTAGAAAGCGAAAGTAAGTAGTTTGAAATTGTTGTTAAAAAAGTCAGATCAGACTGGAGGATCTCGAAGCTAAGACGTACAAGAAAAGGTCGAGGGTATGGGTTCGTAATTACTGAAGAGAAAGTATAAAGATTGTCAAAGAATGAAGAATAGATAGTCCCGTGAGTCGGGAAATGATTTGGGAGCCAATGACGAAACTTATTGTTCAACCTGTGAACGGATTCGTGAACTGATGTTGAAACTTGTTATTGAAACTGTGAGTTGACTCGAAGTCGATGATTGAACCTGCTATTGAAATGAAGAATTGGTGACGGAGAAATAGTTGGTGTTGATGCACGGCCATTTTGAATCTTTGTCTGGGTTGACGAACTCTCCTGCCTGCCTTGCTGATGAATTGAAAGTTGCTCTAAAAATCTGCAATCGACCGATGAAAATAAACTAACCAGAATTAGGACATTAAACTCTTTTTCTTTAACGTGATTTGAGAGAACTTTTTTATAAACCAATGCATTGATAATTTATTGTGTTGAACATTGTTTTATTAACAAACACAAAATGAAATTTAATGCTTAATATTTACTGGAATAGTGCAAAATTGATAAACGATCTCTTTCATTAAAAGTGAGTTTTTGTGACGTTAACGGAGAATTTGACTTAGTTCCTAGTCCCAAATATTCATTTTGCATCGAAATAGATCCGAAACAGTTCATCAGTCAATAGATTATTATAAATATCATTTAATTATTTGGTGTATTAATCATCCTCCTTCCATTGTTTGCAAATATATATGGTCTTTATTTGTTTTAAGGGTCTTTCAAGTACAGGGACAACGTGTCCGCTGTTACATTGGTGGCACGTAGAGGTTTGGATAAACTGAACCCTTGACCTTTTGTTTTTTTTTTTATTTGCAAATTATGGAGGAGGTGAAGCGGAGGAGTGAGAAGGATGGAGCATTCCAAAGAAATTAATGGGAATGTGCTATAAAAAGGAATTAAGGGAATAATGGGGTAAGGATATGATAAGTTAATTTAATTTTTCTTTTTAAGTTTTGGGTTTCAAAACTTGAAAGGGGAGAAATATAATGGAATACAACCACCTAGAAAGCGAAAGTAAGTAGTTTGAAGTTGTTGTTAAAAAAGTCAGATCAGACTGGAGGATCTCGAAGCTAAGACGTACAAGAAAAGTTCTAGGGTATGGGTTCGTAATTACTGAAGAGAAAGTATAAAGATTGTCAAAGAATGAAGAATAGATAGTCCCGTGAGTCGGGATATGATTTGGGAGCCAATGACGAAACTTATTGTTCAACCTGTGAACGGATTCGTGAACTGATGTTGAAATTTGTTATTGAAACTGTTAGTTGACTCTAAGTCGATGATTGAACCTGCTATTGAAATGAAGAATTGGTGACTGAGAAATAGTTTGTGCTGATGCACGGCCATTTTGAATCTTTGTATGGGTTGACGAACTCTCCTGCCTGCCTTGCTGATGAATTGAAAGTTGCTCTAAAAATCTGCAATCGACCGATGAAAATAAACTAACCAGAATTAGGACATTAAACTCTTTTTCTTTAACGTGATTTGATAGAACTTTTTTATAAACCAGTGCATTGATAATTTATTGTGTTGAACATTGTTTTATTAACAAACACAAAATGAAATTTAATGCTTAATATTTACTGGAATATAGTGCAAAATTGATAAACTATCTCTTTCATTAAAAGTGAGTTTTTGTGCTGTTAACGAAGAATTTGACTAAGTTCCTTCCATATTAATTTCATTAAATTCATCAAAATAAATCCGAAACAGTTCATCAGTCAATAGATTCCTATAAATATCATTTAATATATCAAACAAATTACGAACAGTTAATTAATCAATAATTTATAATAAAAGCACGCCAATACAAAATAACAATATACTTTGAATCAGTAATTGAAGATATACATTAAAAAAACTGAAACTTATAGCGGCATGATTATTGACTTTAACCTACTAACAATAACTTTAACATATGCCATAAACTATACGAGTTGTTCCTTCAATCATTTTCCTGTTAAACAAGAATATCTTCCTCTTAAACCAACGCCCTTCGGGAAAAAAGACGCCGCCCAGCTCGTCCCTCCAGGAAGTCAGTAACTTTACTATCAATTACGAGCATCCAGTAAGCCCTGCCGAGACGCCCGAGCACCCGTTGATCCTTCCCGTCGGTTGTCCGTCGTCAAGGTTGACACTCCTGCACTCGATCTGGCTTCCAAGTTTAGGTTCTCACACTTGTGTTCTCAAAACGGTTCCCACACTTGGGACTATAACAATTATCATCATAATAAATACTTAAACTTAATCACTTTTAAAACACTACTCAGGCTTCACTTGTCCGTCTCTACGGGATCTTTTAACTAAATTCTCCGTACAATCACATTGCACCCTTCCGCCATTTTAACAAACTTCTAGCTTCCTTGCGCGTTCTGTGGTGTTAATCTACTGTCTTTTTTTCAAATTTGCTTCGTTCGTAAATTCGATTCTTTTATTGCTTAGTTGGTTTATCATTTTATTATTTACAAGCCTATTCCCTTACACAACTCCCCCTTTAGAGATTGGGACTCCAATCTCTAGAAAACAAAACTACTTACACTTCATCTGATCTTCGCAAAAAGCCGTTCCAAAGCAGCTCACTACCTCCCGAAGCCCTACGTGCCACCAGTCTAATCGAATCAAAGTTCTCTTCGGTGAAAGGTCTAAAACTGCTTGGGGATTTTCTAGTAACATTTATTATAGTAACAATCATTTCAAAAAAAAAGCCGACATCAATATAACATTAGTTTACTCAAAGTTCATTCCATATTAATTTCATTAAATTCATTAAAATAAATCCGAAACAGTTCATCAATCAATAGATTCCTATAAATATCATTTAATACATCAAATAAATTACGACCAGTTCATTAATCAATAATTTATAATAAAAGCACGCCAATACAAAATAACAATATACATTAAATCAGTAGTTGAAG
>JABUQX010016476.1:117500-125000 GCA_015478945.1 Trachelipus rathkii | reverse complement strand
TCACTATCCTTATTCACTGTGAGGTTAAAAACATCAATGGTAAAGCCATCACTTACGTCATCGGCATCGTTCCCATGTGCGATTATTCCTTCTCCGAAGTCCAAAATTGCATCTGACTCCACCAAATAATTCATCCCTAGCAGTAAACAAGCTGGAATATGTTCATCCTGAACGACAACCAATGGTAGCACTATTTCCCGGCACCTTGTTTTTATTTTTATGGCCACTGCTGTTGTACACTCCACAATCCTTGTAGTTACTCCATTGAGAGTAATATCTACCTTCCATCTTTTCAGAATGTGTCCAAATTGGTTTAAGCCATCAACAACTCCCTCCTGTATCAAACTGATGACAGATCCTGTGTCCAGAAAAGCGCATCTGAATACTTCTCCGATAGAGACCTCCTGCCATGCCACTCCTTTTAGCTTGTGGTTGCAGCTTAACCTAGACTGGTGCCCTCTTTCCTTCATTAATAAATTTATTCCTAATTCTTCTTTGGAAGATTGCTGCAATAAATTATTTCCTGATGTATCACTTCCTTCCGTATCTGAGTAATCTTCATTTTCTTTCTCTGGTGATGTCTCTAGTTCCTCAGTTATCCGTTCATCAACTATTGTATTTTCTCCTTTTGGATCGAAAGTACCATCATCAGCTACTGGATTGAAGTGTGATCCTCCTAGCACCTGTATGTGTACATCTTTTAAGTTGTTACACTTCCTTGCCTTTGGTCCGATGTATGCCACTGAGCAACATATTCCATGATGCAACCAAATCTTTGTATTGAATTTATCACTGGCCACTAATAAAACTTCTGGTACTGGTTCCTTTCCTGGAGTTTTAATTGCTTTTAGTAATTTTAAGGCTTTTGGTCCCTTTTCCAACCCATACATTTTCCATTCACTAATCAGGATGTCCAATAAAAATTCCCTTAGCTCCTGGTGATTTTTCTGTTTTATTTTAGAATGTTCTTTATCAAGTATCTCCTTCAAACTCAAAAATAGTGAATCAGCACCGCCTGGTACCAATTTTATAACCTTTAAGCCTTTTGGTAGTGCTTCTGGATCCGTTATATCGATTTCCTCATCAGGTTTCCTTTGACACCTTGACCATGTGTCTGCGAACACATTATCCTTTCCGGGATAATAATGGATCTGGAAACTATATTCGCTCAAGTCATCCAGAACTCGGGCCAATTTACTATCCACTAGCTTCATCGTGTGTAAATATACCAATGGCCGATGATCCGTGTACAAGATGAAGTCCTGGCCTAGTAGAAAAGGCCGAAAACTTTTAATCCCCCACCGTATGGCTAGCAGTTCCCTTTCTATTGTGGAAGCTTTCCGTTCACAAGCATTGAAGGAGTGTGAGTTATATGCAATTACTCTTCTACCACCTTTTTGTTCTTGGCACAATCCTGCACCCATACCAAATCCACTGGCATCCACGTAGAGTTCCAACTTCCTACTACCTTCCGAGAAATCTGGAAATGCCAACTCCACTGATTCTTTCATCCGTTTTTTCAGTTCCTCGAAAGCCTCGATCCTTTCATTTGTCCATTCGATTTTGTCCTTTCTTTTGCCTCCCGTTAGTGCGCTGAGAGGTGCTGCCACTCCTGAACAATTTTTTATAATATCGTCTTAACTCTCCCACATTAGTAGGCCTCTCCAACTTGTCCACTTGATCCATAAATTCCGGCAGTTTTTTGATCCCTGTCCTGCTGATGATGTGTCCTAGGAATTTAACTTCTTTCTGGACCCAGCTACATTTACTCACTTTTACCTTGACATTCGTTTCGCAGAAGCGCTGTAGGACCTGTTCAATCAATCCTAAATGTTCTTTAAATTCTTTTGATATTAATAAAACATCATCGATGTAAACCACTACCTTGTCTCGACTAAAACCTGTTAGGATCCGCTGCATCTCCCTCTGGAATGCTGCAGGTCCGTTCTTTAGCCCAAAACTCAGCCTTTTAAACCGGTATTGACCGCTGACTGTTGAAAATGCTGTAAAATCCTTGCTTTCTTCCTCTAACTGCATCTGATAATACCCTTTTACTAAGTCCAGGCTGGTAAAGTATTGTACCCCCTGACATCCATAGACGGTTTCATTTATGCTGGCCATTGGGAACCTATCTGCCTCGGTTACTTGGTTTAAGCGTCGATAGTCAATGCACAGACGAAGTGTTCCGTCCTTTTTCCTAACTGGCACCACCGGAGAACTCCATTCTGCAGCACAAGGCTCTACGATGTCTTTTAAACATAACTCCTTTACTTGGTTTTCGATTTCATCATTAGTCTTCTGATCGAACCTCCTTGCCCGCTGGTAAATAGGGGTATAATCATGCAACCTTATCCTGTATGGGGTCATGGATGTCCCACTGATGTCCGAATCTCCCTTACTAAATGCATTTCTCCATTTGTATAAAACATCCGTGACGTTCTCCCGTTGTTCTTTAGTTAGTTCATCCATGAAATTTATTTCCTTCTGTAGTTTTTCCTTCGTCCATTCTTCTTCAATGGCTCCTTGTTTCTCTATTTCCCGTATCGTTGTGTTCACTGTACACTCATTACCTTGGTATCGTCTCAGGTTGTCTTCATCTACCACTAGATTAGCCATTCCTATTCTTTCACCTCTTCCCAGTTTTAATTTTCCTGGTATCAGTTTTTTTATCAGTATAGTTCCTTCTTTGTCTTTCCATTGCACCAATCCTGGCATTAATTTAAACCTTTTATTATATCCTCTTCGGGTATGGTCCCTTTCTTCAACTAATAATTCTTCAGGTTGCATGTCATAACGATTTCCATTTCTAGGTTTAATTTCTTGGGAATCCCATTTGGCCTTTATCGGAGTCCACTCATTTGCAGTAATTGTTATTTCACCTGTGTTATATACGGGTATTGCTGTAACTACCCTCACACAATCTTCGGATCTTCCTGTTAAATATACTTGTTCCTTTATAGTATATCCCTCATGACGTTAAAAGCTCCACTTCTTTACATCTACTTCAATCTGTTTTGTCACCAAAAATGGCATGCCCAGTATTGTTCCTTCTTTCAATCTACTTACTACGACAAAATCTGATAGGCCATAATCAATATCATTTATGGTTACCTGTAATGTAGCCGTTTGTTGAGACTCCACATACAAGTTTGGGTCTCCCACACCTCTTAACTTCATCGTCCTTTTTGTTAATTTAGGGTTGGTAATCCTCCTAATTTGTGCTTCTTCAATCAGGCAATATTGAGCACCACTGTCTATTATAGCATTCATATTAATATTATTCAATTTTATCATAAATCTCAGCAATGGTGTTATATTAAGACCTTGCCTACCTTGATCTTGGCTTCTTCCTTCTGCGTGGTACACTCCTGTTGTTGTGTTTGTTATGCTCAACCCTTTATCCCTTATCTTAGGTATCCTTTGTGGCAACTCGGTTGTAGTATCTTCAGCCTGTTCACTTACAAATTCTTTGGCTTCTGGGTCCAACACCACACAACCTTGATTGACCGGGCTGGCTCCTGAAAAACTCATTATGACTTCTGTGGATCGCTCCGACTTGTTCCCGGCAGCATGGACGGAGCGGATTCGTTTCCCGAAACTCGTTGTGTCTTCCTTTTCTTTTTCCATTCCTCTATTTCTCCTCTTAAGGGACAATTATCCCCCCAGTGACCAACTTCGTCACATAAAAAACATTTCCTTTCAAAAGGTCTTGCTTCCTCCTGCTCTTGTCTACTTGTGTCCTGCCGTCTGTAGTTGTTTCGAGGACCACACTCCCTTGTCTGATGCTCATCACTACCACATCTTAAGCACCATCCTTTAAACCTCCAACAATCTCGTTTCATATGTCCTACTTTGTTGCAATGATAACACTTTGGTCTTTCATTTTCATATGCTCCTCTATTTGTTCTTCTTGAATATGAATCTTGCTGGTACACCACTGGTTTACCATATCGCACCTTATCTGCATACGTTTTTCTTTCATCTCCCTCATTTTGTAGGGTTGCCCATATTGGGATTGCCTCGTCCCTCGACTCCTCCTCATGGTCATTCAGTTTATCCTCATCTTGTGCCCAGTTCAATATGTCCTTCCAGCGGACCTTAACACTTTCTTTTTCACCTCCCATTCTTATTTTGAATCTCCTAGCTATTCCTTTTGGCAAGCAATTCAAAAATTGTTTTTTTAACACTTGCTTGTCCCTATCCTCTTCTTTGGTAGCTGCTTCATATGTGGTTTGCACCCTGAGTGCAAATTCTGCTAACTTTTCATGCTTCCTTATCTCCATTCTCCAGAACTCCTTCTGCAAATCTATTTGTTCGCTCTCTTTTTCTTCCTTGCACCAACTCTTTAACCTGGCTATAATGGTATTATAATCTATTTTAGCCCTATAAATACTATAATACGTTCTCAAAACTGGGCCCTCCAAAAAATTTCTTAGCTCTACTACCCAACGGTTCTTATCCTTTCCTAATTGTTCCTTTGCATACCTTTCGAAATCTTCTAGAAAGGCATCAAATTTCTGTACTTTTTCTTTACCATACTTTAGGGGTTTTACCGCCTTTACATTTGCCCTACTAAATGATTTCATAACTTCTATCATTTCTCCTGCTAATATAATCAAAATTCTACTGACTGCTTTCTGATGTTCCACTCCTGATTCCTCTAGTTCTACAAGTTTCTTCAACCACTTTTTTCCTCCCTTGTCTGGCTCACTTTCGGCTTCGGATTCATGTTCTTCTGTTGAACTATTTTCTACTGTATACTTCCTGTCTGTCCTCCTTTTCCTGTTTCTCCTCTTCTTAGTTTTCTTTTTACCTTTAGTTTTGTCAGAGTCGGTTTCGTCCTCAAATGGGTCACTCATTTCCCTATCATAGCCACTCTCCTCATCAGTATAATACTTTGCCTTCTTTTTCAGCACTCCCTTCTTTCGAATACTCTGTGCTTGTTGCAGTTTCCACTTTTGAAACGCCTGTGCCTCAATTCGGACCCTATTTTTTTGTTCTGCTATGGCAGCTTCTTTTACACTGTCTACAACAGTAACTTCTACTACTTCTTTCCTTGGTTCTCCTTCACCTCCTTCTCTAGCTTTCAAAGCCTGAACCACTCCTTCTAGCACCGACACCAATTCGCCCACATTCAAATTTTCGTCCTTCACTATGGCATCTTGGAATTTCCTTAGACACCCTACTGCACTTTGATCTTCCCTAGGCTCTTCAGTTCCTTCAGGAATTGACTTACCAGTCTTGTCCATTTCCTTCCCACTCATAGAAAAACAAAGACGAAAAAAAAAAATATATATATCCTACAAAAAATATGCCCTATATATATATATATATATATATATATAAATATCCACAAAAGGAGAAAAAAGTTTAACTCAATATTATTTTTTTCTAAAAAAAAGAAAAACTCAACCAATTTATATTATCAATTCCTTGATGGACTCAGAATTATTTTATATCCTTCCTTCTTCGAAAAAAAAAAAAAAATGAACCAAATTATGCTTCTCTTCCTTCTCCCTTTATTTTTTTCCTCAAAAAGGTCTCTCTCTCTGCTTCGTACTTATTCCTAAATACGGAAACAAGAACACGAGGGAAAGAAATATGGTTAGCAACAAAAAAAAATAAAAAAATAAAAAATTTCCAAATATCAAATTCAAATGTGGCAACAAAGAAAAAAAAATAAATATAGAAAAATAAATAATCTCTTTGTTACCTCGACTTACACCTCTTTTTATTTATTTTTTATATCCCTTAAATCTTGTTGTCCTTTTTTTCCTTTCTCCTTTATTTATTTTATATCCGTGCTATTATCTTCCCTTTCTTCTCTTTTTTTTTTTTATATCCTTCTTCCAAAGTCTACGGAGCCACCATTGTTAACGTCTGGTCTTTCGTTAATTGATTTTTGCTTGTTGTTTTATTTAGCCTTTACGCGAGGTCCCAGGATTCTCTTTGGAGAAGGCTTACCACAACACTAAATTAGAGAGAAAAGGAGTCAAGTAATACGCAGATGTGATTTTTGATATAATAAAGAGTAAACAACAATTATTTTATTTTAACCCTAATGCCAACCTATTACCAAATAATATGTAAATCCTAATACTACTCTATTACTAAATAATGTCAATCCTATAGTAACCTATTACTGAAATAATATATATATCAAAATCCTTTATTAAAATATGATATCAAATTCTTAAATATTCAATATAACCCAAATATCGAATTTAGACAATTTGTGGAACGACACGCTCCTTTTTTAACTTATCCAAGTCGGTCCACAAGGTGGTTTAAGTTATTTTCCTAAATCGGGAGATCGCATGAAACTCTTAACCAATGAGTGATTGTTCCTCACGAGCGCCAGGATTTTGCTCGATATGCCAATGATTTCCTTAGCCCCAACAGTATGATGCAGATCAGCTATTCCAAGATTATGGATAGGTAAAACAACGTTCCGGTCGTCACCTTCACGATGTATCCCACACCTATATCCGATCTCAATTTTATGGCTAACTTGGCTGTACAATCGTCTTTTGGATTTGGTCCCGAAATCAGCACCCTGAAAATGACAATATAAATTTATATTATACTGTCATCATTTCCCTAAATCGAATTAGTAACAACAAATTATCCTAACACCGTTAATAATAATAATAATAATAATAATAATAATAATAATAATAATAATAATAATAATAATAATAATAATAATAATAATAATAATAATAATAATAATAATAATAATAATAATAATAATAATAATAATAATTATAATTTAAAATTAACCCTAACCTAATATATACACACATTTTGCGGCCGCCTCACACCCTATTATTCTAACACACATACCGGTAAAACAAATAATAATAATAATAATAATAATAATAATAATAATAATAATAATAATAATAATAATAATAATAATAATAATAATAATAATAATAATAATAATAATAATAATAATAATAATAATAATAATAATAATAATAATAATAATAATAAACATAATTTTTATTCGGTAATTTCCTCACAATTCCCAATTCACATAACTTAATCTTTCGTCTGTGTGTCTTGTTAGTTTAAAAATCCTTTGTGCGTTATAAATTTCTCATACCTACACGGCCTATGTGCGTCCCGCACACAATCCACACACGCACAACCCACACACACACACATATCCATATATATATATATTTTTCAATAAAATATTCCGTTCGTTAATCTACCTATTTTAAACACAGATTGCACCGTTAATTACATCTGTCACCTTTCACCCAATTTCATACACGAATTTCCTTAAATGCATGGAAAATTCCAATGTCCGTTTTTTTGACATATCCTACATATCGTTTAAATATTCCCATAATTCACCCTATTTCGAAATCTCAAAACAATCCTACATCGTCCAACTGCTAAATATTTCCTATGCGTAAATTTGAATTCTACTATTAAATTTGTTTTAAATTTAAACACGATGCACCGAAATATCCTTTTAAGTTTTTA
>JABUQX010016476.1:110000-112500 GCA_015478945.1 Trachelipus rathkii | reverse complement strand
AGGATCGTCATTTGATTTGTATCTATTCGTTTTTCTTGGTGATAGTTTTCAATCATTTGCACTGCATCTTTTGATAATGCGTGTGTTTCTTCATCACTACTGGACTGTATAAATTCTTCCAGTGAATTATTGATTTACCTGTAGAAGATGTTGGTTCTGTATATTTCATTTTTTTCCTTTAAATGGATGGCTAATTAATAGACTGTTTGGATTGAAGTTTTCCTTGCAAGTTTACTCAAGCGTGGGTAAACATTTTGCTTAACTTTCCACCAGCTGATTGGATCATCATTTGAATCTAATCGTTTTTCTTGGTGATAATCCAATCATTTGCACTACATCTTTGGTAATGCGTGTTTCTTCATCACTACTGACTGTATAGAAATTCTCCTATGAATCTGTTATTGATTTATTTGTAGAAGTTGTTGGTTCTATAGATTTTGTTTTTTCCTATTAATGGGTGGCGAATTAATAGACTGTTCGGATTGAAGTTTTTCAACTGCAACACAAAGTAACGATTTAACTTGTTCTAATATCGTTACAAAAAAAAAAACTTGCTTTATAACGGGAATCTAAGTGTAAGTTGCAATAGTATGAAGGTCATTAATTTCCACAGAACCAAAGCGTTTTTCTTACCTCTAGTTTAATTACATCTTTCACTCTTTTTAAACCGTCCCATCATTATTTTCATTTGAAGATGGTTCAAAATGCTTCCTTAGCGTTGAGATTAATGGTATTACATAAGAGACAGAAGCTGTAGAGGCGCTGATTTTTCTGGTAGTTTCTTCAAATGGTTTCAATAGCTTAATGCAGTGTGATATGATGTCATTTTCCAAATTAATAAGATTGTTAACTTTGGAATACGAACTGGCGTACGAAGCAGAAGTTCTTTGAGCAATACTTTTTTCCATCATATGAAGTGTACTATTCCAGCGAGTTGGAATGTCTTTGATAAAATTAAGATATGGAATATCAAGCCGTTTTTGAATTGCCTTCAACTCACATTTTTATTTTATTTTTCAGATTCATCTTAAGTATTTTTATAACAAAATTCTTTATCAAATCTCGACAATAAACATCCGGCGCAACATCCGCAGGGCAAAGCGCGGATGCGGATGCGGATGCGGATCTTTAATAATGTTCGGATGCTCCGCGGAGGATGTTACCTGCATCACTAATATATATATATATATTTTTATTACATATTATTATTATTATATATATTATTATTATATTATAATACTATTATATTATTAAGTTATATATATATAGTTATATATATATTATATATATATATATACATATTATTATTGGTTATATTATTATATATATACATATATTATATATATTATTATTATTATATATTCATATATATATATATATATATATATATATATTATTATTATATATTAATTATTATTATATATATTATTATTATATATATATATTATATATATATTATATAATATAATATTACATATATATATATATATATACATATATTATTATTAGTGTTAGCTGTTGCTACTATGGTTATATATATATACATATATATATATATATATATATATATATATATATATATATATATATATATATATATATATATATATATTTGCTGAGGAAGTATTAATTTCTCTTGTTTTAGTATATTTAACGTACAATAGTTGCGGTTGCGAATTGCGGTTGCGACCGCAATTCGCGGTCTACCGCAATTGCGTTTGCGGTTGCGATCGCAATTATTTCCAATTGCGGAATTGCGATTGCGATTGCGCCGCAATTATTTTTGGGATATACCGTATATATGTATATATATATATATATATATATATATATATATATATATATATATATGAATATATATAGCAGGAGAGTTATATATATATATATATATATATATATATATATATATATATATATATATATATATATATTATATTATTATATATATTATATTATTATATATATATATAAATTCATCCGGATTTTCCTCGTTCTCGTGTACGTTACAACTCTTGTCCATATATATATATATTATATATATATTAGTATATTATATATATATATATATATTATATTATATATATATATATTATTATTATTATTATTATTAGTTATTACATATTATTATTATTATTATTATATATATATTATTATATATATATATATTATTAGTATATATAAATATATATATATATATATATATACATATTATATATATATATATAGATATATATATATATATATATATATATATATATATATATATATATATATATATATATATATATATATATAGAGAGAGAGAGAGTAGAGAGAGAGAGAGAGAGAGAGAGAGAGAGAGAGAGAGAGGCTTTAATTTATAAATATGAAGCAGACATATGTACAGAAGAAAAAGTGGTAGAAATGGAAAAGGATCTTTCACTTTTCATAGCCCCCTCCAACTTTCAAGTTTCCAACTCCAAGAGGTTGGAAGACTGAAGTTGTGCTATAAAGCGTTGAT
>JABUQX010016476.1:80000-97500 GCA_015478945.1 Trachelipus rathkii | reverse complement strand
TCTATATTGGAGAGGAGCTCATTCTATATGTATTGATAGGAGTCGTCTAAGGTATTGGATTGGAACTCGTTCTATATTGGAGAGGAGCTTGCTCTATATTGGATAGGAGTTCGTTCTTTGTTGGAGAGGAACTCGTTCTATATTGGAGAGGAGCTCGCTCTATATTGGATAGGAGCTCGTTCTATATTGGAGATGAACTCGTTCAATGGGGGGGTGCTGGATAATAGTATATATATATATATATATATATATATATATATATATATATATATATATATATATATATATATATATATATATATATATATTATTTGTAAAGGTATTACACGGCAATTTAGCGGGTCCGATGGGGAACACAGGGGGACGTTTTCCACTCCCGTATAGGGGAGAAGTGGAGGAACCCCCGCGACACCCAAATACCAAAGAGCGGGGTTCCGAAGACCCTCCCGGAGTGGGGAATTAGTCCTACCTCCCGTAGTTCCCCGGAAGGCCGAGACCCCGACTCCCGCCATCGGTGCGGTATACCCTTGGGGTATTCTTTAGTTAAAAAAGCAAAATTTAATAGAAAGTCTATTTATTTTAACGAGTAACCACAAAGGTCTCCTAAATAAAGGCCTCCTACTTATATTACTATAATTATTAACAATAATTTTTTTTATTTTTTATTTTTTTTACATTTTCCTATCCAAAATTGTACGAGAATTCCAAAAATGTAATTCCCTTTCGCTGTAGTTATTGTAGTTTTTGAGATATATATATATATATAAGTTGTTATATATATATATATATAGCAGTGAAGTAAAGAAGAGTTATATATATATATATATATATATATATATTATGTTATATATATATATAAGGTGCGTGTTATATATATATATTTTTTTTTTTTTTTACATTTTCCGCACTAAAATTGGACCAGCATTCCACCAATGTATTCCTTTTCCTAGCTGTTGTAGTTTTTGAGATATGGATTGTGGCTCTTCTTAAAAAAAGATGGACCATACATATATATATATTATATACATGTTACATATATATATATATATATAGCAAAGAAGAATAGTATACTAATATATATATTATTATTGGATATTAAGGCTATATATATTATTACATGTAATAAAGGCTGGTTGCTGGCTAAGCTATTGCTATACATATACTACATACATAAAGGTTGGATATATACAGTGAAGGAAGGAAGGGTTGTTGGCTATTGGCTATTACATATACATATATATTACATATACATATATATATATATATATATATATTATTTTTATATATAGTTAAAGAAAGAAGATAGTATATATAATATATATATATATATATATATATTATATATATATAAGGGTGTTATTCTATACATTTATATATATATATATATATATATATGCCAAACTAAAGAAAGTACCCGCATGATATCTCTAAAACTAAGATAGGTACAAGAAAACTAATAACATATATGGAATCAGCGTATGAAATTTGTATAAAAAATTATATGCTAATAACATATTTGGAATCAGCATATGAATAATAAAACAAAATTTCATACGCTGATTCCAAATATGTTATTAGCATATAAAAAAACCTTTTTTTTCATACAAATTTCATACGCTGATTCCATATATGTTATTAGTTTTCTCGTACCTATCTAAGTTTTGGAGATATTAAAAAAAAAAAATTCATTTACCATACAAATTTCTTACGCTGATTCCATATATGTTATTAGTTTTCTTGTACCTATCTTAGTTTTAGAGATATGTGGGTACTTTCTTTAGTTTCACCATATATAGAGAAAGAGCATATATAGCAGGGCATATAAGGTATGCAGCAGCAGTATTGTTAAGTTGGATATATATTATATATATATATATATATATATATATATATATATATATATATATATATATATATATATATATATATATATGAGTTCACGTTTGGTTCAGTGGGGTAAGACGAGCTCTTGGGCTCACCTCAGGAACGCGGATTCTCTCTCAGTCATGGGTTCGGATTCTCGTTTGGCCACGTGAACGGACACAAAAAAATTGTCGTCCGGAGATTTCCTGCAATATTACGTATTGCAGTTTACGGCATAGTGTATTACACTAATCTCAATACACACACCACACTACAAACATAGCCAACACATACAACAGAACAATCTGTTCACATACAAATCAATCTTCTCATACTTCTCGTATTGGAAAGGTCTCGTATTATTATGCGAACCCACGCCCGCGGTGGCAATCACTCCGACTGCGTTGCGCTGAAGCAGGGTTTGTTATCGGGCTTCAATATCCTTGCACTTTCCCCACTTGGTAAGAAACCATACATATACTTTCCCTGACCAATTTCCGATCTCGGGGTTGAGGTTATTTCCGATCTCGTGATTGAGGTTATGTGGTGAGAATAACATAACATGACATGATATATATATATATATATAGCAGTAGAGTATATATTGATACATATCTAGCAGTGTTATATATATATATATATATATATATATATATATATATATATATATAGACAAGATATATATATATATATATATATATATATATATATATATATATAAGCTTCCTAAACTTCTGTAATATGATTAGAAAATATAAAAATGGATTTAAAATGAACTTATGAATTGTAAAATTGTGTTTCGACCCTTAATAGGTTTAACATTTTTATCTTTATTTGTTTATATGAAAATATTTTGGTCGATCAAATAAAATATTTGGAGGGGGCAAAGAGGTGGGTGGGAGAAGGATATATTGAGGGAGAGAATGAGAGAGGGAGGGGAGAGAGGGGAGAGAGGGGGGAAGAGGGAGGCAAAAGATATTGAGAAAGTTTTAATCACAAAAATGGGTTCACTTTTGGGATTCTTTTCACTGAATAAATTATGAAGAGAATTTGTTGGATTATTTTTAAGAGTCTCTCTCTCTCTCTCTCTCTCTCTCTCTCTCTCTCTCTCTCTCTCTCTCTCTCTCTCTCTCTCTCTCTCTCTCTCTCTCTTTTCATTCTAGTCTCATTTTCTACCATCTATTTTCTTTTGTTCTCTCTGCAATTCCCTTAATTCCTTCTTTTCATTAATTTATTTCTATTTCCTTTTCACTGTTTCCAATTACATTCTTTCGTTTCTCTCCTTTTCCCCTCCATTCTTCTTCCTTTTTCTTCGTTTCCCCTTTTATCTTTATTATTCTGTTCCCTCTTTCGCAAATAATTGGTTTAATTTGTAACCATTACCTTCGGTAATTGTATTGAGTTTTCTTTATTTTATATAGATAGGGACTAGGGAATAGGGATCGATATTGAATTATCGAATTAATTTCGGCAAGATTATCGATATTATCTATCGATATATTGAATTGTCTTAAGATATCGATATTTGTATCGAACTGATTAACTGTTAAAATATATTTAGTTATCAATCGAGATAGGGACTAGGAATCGATATTGAATTATCGAATTGCTTTTGGCAAGATTATCGATATTATATATCGATATATTGAATTGTCTTAAGTTATCGATATTTGTATCGAACTGATTAACTGTTAAAATATTATTAAGTTATCGATCTAGTTAGGGAATAGGGATCGATATTTATCTTGAATTATCGAATTGATTTTGGCAAGATTATCGATATTAACTATCGATATAATGAATTGTATTAAGATATCGATATTTGTTTCAAACTGATGAACTGTGGAAATATATTAAGTTATCGATCTTGGTGGGGAATAGGGATCGATATTTATCTTGAATTATCGAATTGTTTTATCGATTATCGATATTATCTATCGAAATATTGAATTATCTTAAGATATCGATATTTGTATCGAAATTATTTTTAATTTTGAACTGTTAAAATATATTAAGCTATCGATCTATCTAAATACCGAATTATTTTATTAGTATCGAGCTATTTTAAAATATATTAAGATATCGATATTTATATCGAAATATTGAATTGTTTTAAACTATATTGAAATATCGATATTGGTATCGACCATCGAATTGTCTTTATTAAGCTATATTAAGATATCGATATTGCTATCGAGGCGTGAATTTGTCGTTCTATATTAAAATTAGGGTTGGTCAAGAACCGGAATTTTCCTCACCACCGCACCGCACCACTCCGCTTCTCACTCTCTCTCTCTCTCTCCCCTCTCTGCTCTCCTGCCTCCCATATAAGGCTAGGCTGGCATACAAAGAGTTGGTGCATAAGGTTGGTTACTGGTTGGTTGTTGTTATTGGGCTGATATACATATATATATATATATATATACATATATATGGAGTTAAAAGGCATATATATATATATATAGTATATATATATATTGCATTCCGCTTTTATGAGACATATCCAGAGACCCACATAATATCCATTATACCATATTTGAAAAGACAAATTCGGCATACGACTCGAAGCAAATGCAAGGCTTTTGAAAGGATATAGTAGAGGGGGAGAGAGGATTTCCAGACTTGCCCAGTGGAGTACCTGCAAGAAAGAGCATAGCTCAAGTCTGGGGCTCGGAAAGTTTGACAGAAAACTGATGTGACAGGGATGAAAGGCATGCCAGACGAGGCTTATCAGAAGAGAAGAAATGGTGACTTTTTTCGAGGCTACGTGTGTGTGATCGTCATTTTATTTTTAAAGTTGAGAAACAGAGTATCTTTAGTATAAATAAGTTCTTTGGATAAAAGCAGGAAAAGAAAACAAGTTTTTATTTTAAAGCCTTTATAACATAAGTGCAAACTACATAATCCTTAACATATAAATTTTTAGCATCAAATATATTTACAAGTTTATTAAAAGAAACATTATTTAAAAAACATATAATGAAATAAATACAGTATACACCACATAAATTAGAACTGATAGGTTGTACAGGAAAACATAAGGTCTTAACATATTGAACATTATTATATTTTAAAAAAGATGTTACATAATGATTACTAAACATAAAATCTAAATGCAGAGAGTCAAGGAAATATACAACATTATTTGTATTCTTATAAACGGCTATCCAGTGTCCATTGCTCGAAACATCCCTAGGAGAAGTGTTGAAGATGAGGCAATTTATAAAATAAAAGATAAAAAATTTATATGTTAACGATTATGTAGTTTGCACTTATGTTATAAAGGCTTTAAAATAAAAACTTGTTTTCTTTTCCTGCTTTTATCCAAAGAACTTATTTATACTAAAGAAAAATATGCCTTGAATCAATAGATCAATATATCAATAGATCAATAGATCATGGATGGGATGGAGAGAGGATGGGAAGATACCTTATTACCTTGAATCACTGATTTACTGATTTACTGCTTTAGGGTATGTAAAACATAACAATTTTACTAAAAAATATGACTTGAATCAATAGATCAATAGATCAATAGATCAATAGATCATAGCAGGGTAGGAGGGTGTTAGGGAGGCCTGTTTGATTTACTGATTTACTGATTTACTGCTTTAGGGTATGTAAAACATAACAATTTTACTAAAAAAAATATGACTTGAATCAATAGATCAATAGATCAATAGATGACTAGATCACGGATGGACAGAAGGGTGGTTAGATGGTGGTTTGATTTACTGATTTACTGATTTTACTGATTTAGTGTATGTAAACATAACAATCTTAGTGGCACATGACTTTGAAATATGACTTGGATCAATAGATCACGGATGGACAGAAGGGTGGTTGGATGATGGTTTGATTTACTGATTTACTGATTTAGGGTATGTAAAAACGTAAATTTTTACGTTATAAACATGAAAAGCATAATTTTAGTAAAAACAAAAATAAATTAAAAATAAAAATAAAAAATAATAAATTTTTGAAAAAAATTAAATTAAAAAGAAAAGCTTACTCGTAAAAGCTAAAAAAGAAAAAAAATATAAAATTTATTAAAAGAAAACTGAACACGTTTGCGTTCTCTCGGTGGTTTCGCGCCGGATCGCGTGCCTGCGCACGCGCCGGTTTCCTGCGCCTGCGGGCGCACACGCCAGCCCTGGGCCAGCTGTCGGAACTCTTCTTGCAGGGGTCTTCAAACCATCATATTCGAAATCTATGACCTTATAAACATATATTTTGATACCAATATTGTATTATTATACAAATATTTACTAATCTACAGCACCGAGCACCGGAGCCGCGTTACTGGTGCCGGTTCCGATCCATCCTACTTAATCATTCTCCTCTATACTATCTCCAAATTCTCAGACTTCTACGATCATTTCACTTTAGGCCAGCACCCTCTTTTGGTGATGGCCACGTAACATCGTCTACGACGAGGTTACGTAACCCTCTATGGGGTTGTCAAATTTGAAGGAGATACCATGTAGCAAACTCTATCCGTTACTAAGTGAGGGGCGGTGCGGTGCTGTGCTGTGCGGTGCGGTGCTTAGCGGTGTGGTGTGGTGCGGGGTGGTGCTGTGTGGTGCGGGGCCATATACGTTATAATGTAGCTATATATTTATTTATTTAGTTTTTATTTATTTATTTATTTATTTATTTATTTATTTATTTATTTATTTATTATTTATTTATTATTTATTTATTATTTATTTATTAATTTATTTATTAATTTATTTATTTATTTATTTATTTTTATTGTTTCGAAAAAAAAACTCTCGTTTTTTCTTTTCGAGGGGGTAGTGCGACCCCTTTTACCGTGAGAATTTTATTCAAAATTTTCCCACTGCCATCCAAAACCCTTGCTCTACTACTGAAAACATGTAGAGAAAACATGTAGAGAAAACAGGGTTGTTTTCAATGCCTCAAAAACTCAGTTCCTCTACATAATCATCCACACGGCTACATCATCTTTCAAAACAAGCAACTCATACCTTCTGTTCTTAATATTCTTTATATTTTCTTTTTATCGGGTCTTTAATTGGAAGGACCTTAGCTAAATAAACCTTTTAAAGGTTTAAGGGGTGTTCTGAACCCCTTAAACCTTTTAGAGGTTTAAGGGGTGTTCTGAACCCCTTTCAAAACTGCTTTTCACCACCACTCAAGTGCTTGCCCTGTAGAGAGGGCTGTTCGCTCTCAAAATGAAGTTTTCATTACATATCTGGGTTGGTTCCACTCATATTGCACCCCTAAAAAGCAGGGTTGGCAAAAAGCTATGGATTTTGCTTGGCTTTTTGTCTATGGTTAATTGGCTATTTGACCCCTTATAATTTTTCGTATAAGGGTCAAATAGCCAATTAACTATAGCCAAAAAGCCAAAAAGCCAAATATCCCTGGCTTTTTGCCAACCCTGCTAAATGGGGAGTCATGGGTTTTTCGACTTATCAACTCACCAGACTCATTCTAGGTAATTGTTACCCAAGATTAGGACAAGGTATCGAACCCTAGCCACTTGTCTTGCATCTCTGTCACTCTACTGATACTATCGCTATTACTCGTACAATGAACACTGGTCGCATACCTCCTGCGTTCAAGAAAGACTTAACAGATATTTTTCCAACTTTCTTTTATATATATATAATATATATATATATATATATTAGAGCAAAGAGCAGCATATATATATATATATATATATATACAGGTTATATATATATATAGTGTGCAGGCGGTATATATATACAAGAGCAGAGCATAGCAGCAGAGCAGCATATGTGCGGCGTGGCGCGTATGCTATATGGTTGCTAAGGTTGCTGCTAAGGTTGTTATATATATATATATATATATATATATATATATATATATACAACACAATAATAGTTATACAGTAGCATATAAAGAGCAGCAGCATATATATATATATAGAGATGAGCAGCAAAAATATATATTTATATATATATATATATATATATATATATATATATATATATATATATATATATATATATATATATATATATATGGTTTAATAGTATGTAAATTGAAAAGTGTCTCACGTCTCAAAGATATCAATATACAAAAAGGTTTTGGTGGAAAACAAATATTTACATATCGACATAATATTTTCCTTATCTTTTATACTTTACTTGGAATATCACAATTTATGCTGATTTTAATGGATTCACGAACAATTTTAATGGATTTATGCCGACTTTAATGGATTCACGAACAATTTTAATGGATTTATTCATATTTTGATGGATTCACGCACATACATTTTTAAGGGATTTTAATGCAAAGTTTGATGGATTCACTGACATTTATAATGGATTAATGAATGGATTCACGTATATGTTAAATGGATTTGTGAGGATTTTAATGAATTTATTCGGATTTTAATTGATTCATGCATTTTTAATTGGTTTATGCCGATTTTAATGTATTCATGAACATTTTTAATAAATTTATGCCGATTTTAATGGATTCACACATTTTTAGTGGATTTATGCTGATTATAATGAATTTAAGCACATTTTTAACTGATTTATGCTGATATTAATGGATTCATGCCATTTTTAATGGATTTCTTCTGATTTTAAGGAGTTCACTCAAATTTTAAATGGATTTATACTGATTTTTTCAATGATTTGAACCAATTATAGTGAATGAGCCAATTGTTAACGGATTTATACATATATTAAATTGTACGAATTTTTGTGGATTTATACAGTTTCCATTATTTTGTATATTTTAATGAATTCGTGGAGATTTTTATGCTGATTTTGAGTCACTCGTGCCTATTGAATTGTTAATGATTTTTGCACATAATCTGAACTAGTTTTTATGGAATTTTGCCGATTTTTTTGCTAATTTATACTAATTTTTTATTGTGTTAATTTGTGTTTTAATGAATTCATTCGATTTTTGTTGGGCGTTTGCACATTTACCAGTAATTTGTGCAGTTTTTAGTGTAATTTTTGCTGATTTTAATCGATTATAATCGGTTAAAATTTTAATCGATTAAGACTAATTTTAGATAATCTGGTCAGATTTTATTAGATTTATAAGCCGATTTTAACTGATTTATCTCATATATATATATATATATATATATATATATAGCAGAAAGATATATATAATATATATATATATATATATATATATATATATATATATATATATATATATATATATATATATATATATATATATATATATATATTAAAAGACATCACACTTCACGGGGAAGCCCTATTCAAGGAAGGGCAATTTTCTAGGTAGTTGCTACCTAGGGTCCGGACCCATACCTCTGTCGCGCCATCTTTGAGCCAAGGTAGACAACTTTTTTAATATATTTATTTTTAATATATTTCTGTTAATTTTTTGTCAACAGATATTCCTGATAAGGATTTTGCGGTTTGCCGAAGTACCGGGTGGTGCGGTGCGGTGCCGTCCGGTGCAGTGCGGTGCGGTGCGGTGCGGTGAGGAAGAAATGGCTTTTGTTGCGGTGCGGTGTGGTGCGCATTCTTCCGGTGCTTGACGAACCCCCTAGTTTTTACAGATTTTCTATAATTTGTACAAATTATAATGAATTCGTGCTGATATTTAACCAATTTAAACCGATTTTAATAAATCGCAACATTTTAGTGCATTTAAGCTGATTTTTAACGGATTTATGCCGTTTTGGACAATTTGTCCGATTTTGTTTCATTCATGCCGATTTTCAACATTTATACAGATTTAAATATGTACTCATTCTGGCGAATGTGCCGATTATTTTATGATTTATATTGATTTTGTAGTAAAGTTTAGTGGATTTGTGCAGACTTCTTGAATTTATTGGTATTATAAGGTATTCATGCTGATTTCTACTGATTTTGGACGGTTATTAAGGGATTTATATACAAATTATTGAGGATTTGCTAAGGATTTGTCCTAATTTTGGACGCTTATTAAGGGATTTATATACAGATTAAGAACAATTTGCTACGGATTTGTGCTGATTTTGGACGCTTATTAAGGGATTTATATACAGAATATGAACAATTTGCTACGGATTTGTGTTGATTTTGGAAGCTTATTAAGGGATTTATATACAGATTATTGACAATTTGCTACGGATTTGTGCTGATTTTGGAAGCTTATTAAAGGATTTATATACAGATTATTGCCAAATTGCTAGGAATTTGTGCTATTATTTAATGTTACTAGATTAGTGCTGAGTTTTAATTAACACAGATTTAAAAACTGATTTATGCAGATTGTTTGTTTATAATAATATTAATACTAATGACAATGATAAAGCTACTAGCATTGCTATTCCTAATATCACAGCCACGACTACTGCTATTACTGCTACTACTACTACTATATTCCCTACTTTTGCTATAACTACTACTACTACTACTACTACTACTACTACTACTACTACTACTACTACTACCAACATTAATACTAATAATCTATTCTTTTCTTCCTTCAAATTCTCCTACTACTGCTACTATTAAATAATAATAATATTACACACACACACACACACACACACACACATACATACATAATAATAATTCTGCCATTGGGACAAAAGAACTGCAAATTCAGAAGTCTTTTTTATTTCTTAAATCTTCGATAAGATTTTTTTTTTTTTTTCGGAAATAAAAAAAAGAAAATTAATATTGCAAATCTTAATATTCGTATTTCAATTCATATAATTGTACTCATGACTATATAGTCATTTATATATGTATAAGAAAAATTATATATACCGTATATATAAATATATATATATATATATATATATATATATATATATATATATATATATATATATATATATTATATATATATATATATATATATATATATATATATATATATATATATATATATATATATATATATATGTACAGGTGTTATCAAAATGAATATAAATATACGTATTATCATTATTATTATTATTATTATTATTATTATTATTATTATTATTATTATTATTATTATTATTATTATTATTATTATTAATATTATTAATATTATTAATATTATTATTATTATTATTATTATTATTATTATTATTATTATTATTATTATTATTATTATTATTATTATTATTATTATTATTATTATTATTGGAATAATGGCAGGCAGATTTGGAATTGGAAGGGTTGGGAAAGACTAATGTTTGCTTATTTTTTTGGGGGCAGATTGTAGATGAAGGGGATGATGGTGGTGGTGGGGGGTTATAATTGACATAATGACGGGGATGGGGGGTTGGGGAAGACAAATGTTTGAAAAAGTATTTTTTTGCTAAAGGGAAAAAAAAACTTTTTTCTCAATCTTTCTCTGGCGATTTTGAATTTCTTAAAGAAGTTTTTTATTATTATTTTTCCAAAACAAAATTTTTCCTTTTTAAATTTAATTTTTTTCTCTGTTTTTTATTTTTATTTTCCCTAATTTCATTTATTAAATTTTTAAAACATATTTTATTCATGCATTTTCACTAGTTCCTATCGTTCACTATACTTATTACTTACATTTCAATGTGAATCTGCTAGTGTGTTCCTATATTGGAGAGGAGTTCGTTCTATATTCGAGAGGAGCTCTTTTTATATTGGAGAGGAGCTCGTTCTATATTGGAGAGGAGTTCGTTCTCTATTGGAGATGAGCTTTTTATATTGGAGAGGAGTTCGTTCTATATTGGAGAGGAGCTCGTTCTTTATTAGAGAGGAGCTCATTCTATATATTGGATAGGAGCTCGTTCTATATTGGAGAGGAACTCGTTCTATATTGGATAGCAGCTCATTCTATATTGGAGAGGAACTTGTTCTATATTGAAGAAGAACTACTTCTATATTGGAGAGGAGTTCGTCGATATTTTTTTATCTTTTACATTACGACAGGAGGCAGATTGGAAATTTGATGAAATCCCAATTTGAAATCCGGTGCATTCCGACCGGTCCATAAGAGGACTTTAGCCGTATTCCAGCAGAACCTCTATTAGAAGTTTAACGCATCCTAATTTGAAATCATCTGGGTCCCTTGCAATTCAACTATACTTTACTAGGATTCCAGTCAGACCCCAATTAGACATTTGACGGATTCCAATTTTACGTCAGTTGGATTACTGTTTAACCAATTAGAAATAACCTTCACTCTAGCCAGACCCAGACACCAATTATATGATGAATCACAAATTGAAGTCAGCTGCATGCATATCTTACTAAAATTGGACATCAATCGGATTCCGACCAGACAAAGATGGACATTTGCCAGATTCCAATCTGAAATTATCTGCATCCACGAAATACCCAATTGGATGTCAGCGGAATTTCATCGAGACGCCAACGGAAGATTAGTTCCTCTCCCAGCAGAAGCTTGCACCAATTTTATCCACCATAAAAACATAAAAGGATGAGTCAACCGAGGAACAGTAGCTGGAATCAATCCATTAACATCTCGATTGCAAACCAAGATTAAAACCAATTGCATAATGTCCCTTAAGGCGGGGAGCACACTGGCTGACACAAAACATTTCGACACATAATGGAACGAAACATTTTTGTCTTTTGATAAAGTTTAACCATGTATCATGTAACTGACACACGGCAGAACAAAAGCTATGAAATACAAAGATATACGATGAAGCAATGTTTCGTCCAATTTACTTCACGAACGGCAGCCTTCTTTTTTTTTATTTTACATTATTTTCCTACCGCTATTCTTATTTTATTTATTTCATTGGTTAGTATTATTCGGTAGACGATTTTGCCAATTATGTACTTTTCATGAAAGAACATACTTAGAAACCAACCTAAATGGGCTCTCGCACTGGAGAAATAGGCAATGTACAACTAGCGACCGGCCCTAACTTTCACTGAGCAACAGACGATATTTTATCATTTAAATTACGTAGCCAGACTATGCTCAGCCATACCGTGGCTTAGCCTAGGACTATGCCGGCCAAAGTAACTGGAACGAAAAATGTGAAGCAACATATCTTCAATACTCAGAGTATTATTGTTTATTTGGATTATTTCACTTGTATGATTTTTAATATTTCTAAGCAGGTAAATCTACATAAACAATAATTGGGTCATGTTAATTTTTTCTTACGTTCTTTGGTGAAGTTTTGTTAATAATGAAAAAGTAAAATTTACCCTATGAAAGAGAAGATAAGTTATTCAATATTTATAATATTGGTGAAGCTCGATAAATTTTTAATTCTTTTCTTTTTAATTTTTATTTATATTTTAAGTTTTTTTTAACAATTTTATTTATTTATTAACTGTTTTGGTGCTAAAAAAATGTTCAAGATTGTTCTTCAATATTTTTATTATTGTTATTTATGATTTTTATGGTATTTAATTACATTACATTAAAACAAAGAGGAATTAAATACTTGTCAACCAGGTGTGTTAAATTCAATAACTACTTCGGGAGGTAACATAAATCATTATTTTTAATTTGAAATTTGATTACCTTAAGTTAGGTTACGTTGGGTAACGTTATGATTAGGTTAGGTTAGGTTAGGTTAGGTTAGGTTAGGTTAGGTTAGGTTAGGTTAGGTTAGGTTATTAGGTTAGGTTAGGTTAGATTAGGTTAGGCTTGGTTAGGATGTTGGGTTAGGTTAGGTTAGGTTAGGTTAGGTTAGGTTAGGTTAGGTTAGGTTAGGTTAGGTTAGGTTAGGTTAAGTTAAATTAGGTTAGGTAAGGTTACATAAGTTAAATTATGGGGTAGATTAGGTTATATTGAATTAGATTAAGAAAGTTCAATTTTGTTAAAAATAAAATTTAAATTATTTCACAGGTTTGTGATAATTAATCCAATATGCATTGGTGAACAAAACATGACAGTGGAAAGTACGTGGCGTGTTTTTAAATATAAAACTAAAAACAAAAAGGAATGAACATAAAGATGATTGATTCATATATTTGCGAGTAAAAGAAATGAAGGAGAAAATCTATTTGAAATAATATTTAAGGATATTGCAGACTTTAAACATACATACAACGTAGGTATATATATATATATATATATATATATATATATATATATATATATATATATATATATATATATATATATATATATATATATATATATATATATATATATATATATATATATATATATATATATATATATATATATATATATATTATAAAAGAATGTAATGTTGACATTATAAACTTCAACTTCCATTATTACCATTAATGTAAGTAATTTTTTTACCAAACATTTTAAAAATTCAAATTATTTGTAAAATTCAATCTAAAATTTTATGAGAGAGAAACGTAAGGATTTATTAACATATCTAATAATTATATATATATATAGTTGTTATATATATATAGTATATATAGTGTATATATATATATATATATATATATATATATATATATATATATATATATATATATATATATATATATATATATATATATATATATATATATATATATATATTCTCTTTTGTGTTTCATTTATTTTCTTTTTCTTCATATATTGTTATTATATGACACTAACAATAAATTTCATGGCTCATGTCTATTATCAGCCTCCAATTAAGCTTAAGTCAATTTTTTTTCATAACTTACATTTTCGAATAACGTGACAAGAGAGCGCAGGTGCCAGAAGCATTTTTTCTTTTTTTTTAAGCAATGCAAGGTGAAATAAATTATTAATATAAAAATAAAGGTTAAAGTCTAGACTCTAGAGCGTATGTCACACAACGAAAGTTAAAGTAATGAACTAATTATTTTGAGAAATTTTATTTTTTACTTTTTTTTGTAAAATAAAACAGAAAAAAGAAGAATTAATATTAATTTTAGGCAACGGTTTTGCTGGGAGCACGCGGTGACCCGCGTGCGGTTCTGCAGTGCATCCGCAGCATCATGTATCCCACTCTATGGTTTGGTTAATTAAAAAGAAGTGTACATGGCGTCTACATTCATAATTACAAACTTTATGTACATAATCATGAATGCCACTCTATAGTATTTGTTTAATTAAAAGAAAAAAAAAACATTTCGTCTATAATCTATATGCATAATTACAAACTTCAGGCACATAAATCAAATTTAAACTGAAAAGAATTGCCGTAATTTTTGTTAGCTCAGGTGTGAAGCCCCCAAAAAATATCAATTTCTTTTTACTTTTTTTTAAAAAATATTAAAAATTTTAATTATAGTTTTATTTGACTTTTAGTAAATGTGTTCGGATCCATGCAATCGATATGTATATGGAGGTGGAGGCAGATAACAGACATGATCCAATTTCATTGTGAATAAACAATCAAAAAATTTTAATTTAAAAAAAAAAAATATTTTATAATATCGTACTTTCTTAAAATTCTTACGTTTGGCAGCGCCCGAGACAGCGATGTCTCGGGATATTTTTCTAAATTGCAAAATTCTTGACCGCAAGTAATAAAAACAGTGTTACGCAGCGTTGATTCATGTAGGTTACATCGAAATTTGCTGCATCCTCGATCAATATAGGTTAGGTTCTGTTTTACTGCATCCTCGATCAATATAGGTTAGGTTTCGTTTCAATACCCTCTAAGTTAAGGTTATGATGTTTTGTTGGGTATACACAAAATCTATATGTGAAAACAAAACCCAATACGAAACGGATTTTACCCAAAAACATTATTTATTTCCCTACCTTGAATCCTTCCACTCGACAGCTCTAAAAGCCATTTTCTTTCTCAGGCAAAATCAGCGTTTTGGCTTACTTTGTCAATTAAATTTTAATACTTTCATATTTCGTATCTCTCGTTTACATCTTAATTAACTGCTGTTGTTCTATAGTATTAATATATGAAAAGAATAAATAAAAAAAAAACTTATTTATCTGCACCATGAAACTTATAAGGTCATGTATGTATGTATGTATGTATGTATGTATGTATGTATGTATGTATGTATGTATGTATGTATGTATGTATGTATGTATGTATGTATGTATGTATGTATGTATGTATGTATGTATGTGTGAAGTATCATGCTGTTTCAACTGTTTATTTAAATTTGAAGACATTTTTGATAACATTCCAAAATGAGGATCATAACCATGTAATCTTTTTGCCAGGCTTGAATTTCCGGTAAGAACTTGTAGGTAATTTCCCTTAGAATGGAATGGGGGGGCACCTTCAGTTATTGCTCGGGACAGTGACCTCCCATCCAAACCCTTCACAGTTATTTTATTTTATTGTTATGACGGGATACATAACTGCAATTCCAGTTTAATATATATATATATATATATATATATATATATATATATATATATATATATATATATATATATATATAGTATATATATATATATAAGAGAGTATATATATATATATATATATATATATATAGCAGCATATATATATATATATATATATATATCGTATATATATATATATAGTAGTAGCATATATATATATATAAATATATATATATATATATATATATATATATATATATATATATATATATATATATATATATATATATATATAAATATAAAAGAGAGATATATGTATATATATTTTTATATATATATATATATATATATATATATATATATATAGTATATATATATATATATATATATATATATATATATATATATATATATATATATATATATATATATATATGAAAAAAAAGATATCAATAATTTTCTTCTTCCTATTTCCCCTCATTAGGAATCTTCCCTTTTGCAAGGGCTGAACTATTTCTCTCATACTTTTTCTTCTAATTCTAATTTAGACGAACAGCTGAGCTATTTCTTCTTCTCCATCTTCCCCCAACTTACTTTTATCTAGTATTTTAACGTATTCTAAAGATATGATTCTTCTTCTTCTCTCTCTCTCTCTCTCTCTCTCTTCTCTCAAGATGGTCACTGTTCATCCTTTAAATCTACTAATAGTGGTGTTCCTCAGGGGTTTGACCAACCCCAACTCATTATTTAGTTTTAATTAGCGACCAATTAATCACATCATCACCTATCTACAGTGGCTCAATCGGTAGAGCGACGGAGTAGAACGGGAAGGCCCCGGGTTCGATCCCTATTCCGGATCCTAGGTAGAAATTACCTAGAGATGTTCCCCTCCTAGAGTATAAATGTGCCCGTGAGGTGTGAACTTTCTATAGTAATAAAAAAAGATATGTTTTTATGCCGACGACTCTACCTTACATTATTCCTTCCATTTTGAAAGATATCCCTGAAGGGGGTGACCCACCCCAAGTGGGACTTCACACCCTTTCAAAGGGTGGTCCCCCTTGGGGTTTCCAACAGCAATTAGCTCAAGCTAGATAGGGAGCCTTGAAGCAAGGTTGTTTTCATTCCCTTAAAAACTCAGTTTATTCATTTTTTTTACTAGATATAATCTTCCGCACGAAAACAAGTAACTCAAAGCGTTTATCTGGATTAGGGTTGGCCGACGCACACGGTGCGGTGAGATGCGGTGCGGTAAAACAATTTCAGTGTCCCGGTGCAATGCGATTTTAAAAATATAGAATTGCGATATGGTGCGGTGCGTAGTGCGCTTACTCTGGTGTGGTGCGGTGCGGTGTTGTGTGCAAAATTCTGGCGCTAGTCCAGCCCTAGTTTGTATTTATTATTCTAGACGTTTTTTCCCCTT
>JABUQX010016476.1:12500-75000 GCA_015478945.1 Trachelipus rathkii | reverse complement strand
GAATAGGGCTATTCCCTTAAGGCGCGAGGCGAAGGGAAATGGTTCGATACCTCGTCTAAATTATAGGTGGCAATTAAAATTGACTCTATTTTTTTTCGATCTGAATATTTTTTATTATTATTTATTATTGTTTGAAAACTTGATTCCATTAGCAAATGTGAAATAGATTCACTACACTACACTACACTACACTACACCGCACTGCACTACACTACACTACACTGCATACACTACACTACACTACACTGCCGGCTAAAAAAATCTTTACATTTTTGTGGCAAAAAAAAAACTTTACACAGAAAATCCTTGTAAATATTTTAATTGACATTCCTGCCAAAAAAGTGGGCCGGAGCGTAATCTTGCTGGACTCCTGATTCTCACTTATAGAAAACATCTATTACCCATCTAAGACTCAGTGAGCATTGTTTGCTCGTGCAGTGAAGTTTGGTATTACTATGCGCTCGTGCCACCCAGTGTTATTTGACTTTGTAAATTTAAAAGCTCATACAACTTACAACCTTTGCACATAAATGGGTCGGAAAAAGCTGGAAAAGGAGGAGAAGTCCGTGCTTGACTTTGTTAGAGAAGGGGGGAATCTGTTGATTGGCTGTGACCAAAGATTTTGGGAGTGTCGAGAGAGCAATTCATTAGCTAAGCGATCGGCGGCGGCGAAATACCACCTGGACGAATTGGTACCATGAGGAAGTCAGGCTCTGGTGCACCCTAAGAAGAATACCACCAAGGACAGATAATTAAAGATCCTATGCGTGAACAGATGTGAAGTATGTCACATCCTGCTTATAACTGCCGTTCGAACTAAAAAAGATTGAAACACCCTGAGTCCTTAAGAAGCCTCGCAACAGGACAATCGGCATCGCCTGCCAAAGGCCTGGGCTTCCAAGTCGCCGTGCTGCAAAGGAAACCAATGCTCACACCAGCAATGAAGAAGGAAAAGAGAGTGTGACATTATATTCTATATGAATTTGTACAGAAAATCGTAACAATTGAAGAAAGTGATGTTTCACTGACTTTCGAAACATCTAGTGAAGCAAACAAATATCGTTAGTCGTCCTAGTAGTGTGTCACGATACAACTCCAGATTTACCGTTAAGACTGTGAAACACCCAGAGTTTCATAGTATGGGGTTAATTCAGTGGAAACATGGGCAGGGCAGGTTTGTTCATTCTTCACAAGAGTGGAACTATGAAAGGAAGCAAGTATATTAAAGTTTTGGAAGAACACCTTTTTACTTGTTGGGACATTCATGGCTGTGATTATTTTATGCATGATGGTGCCCCTGCCCATAAGGCCAAGATCGTGACAAAGTTTTTCAAAGACCATAACATTAATATTTTGGAGTGGCCTGATAATTCTCCAGACCTCAATCCCTTTGAAAATGCCTGGAATGTAATGAAAAACAAGGTTCAAGAGACACGACCAGGCAGCATCAACGATCTGAAGGAGGCCCTCAAGAAACTGTAGGTAGCCATGGACGCCAGCTACTTCACCAACCTTGCTGAATCCATGCCTAATCGACTGCAGTTGGTGATAAAATATAAGGGCGACATGACTAAATATTAATATTTAACAATATGTAACAAACTATCCACAATAAAACATATCAAAGGTGAGATTTTTTGATTTATTGGCCTTGTAAAGATTTTTTTGGCCGGTACGATACACTACACTACACTACACTACACTACACTACACTATACTATACTATACTATACTATAATATACTATACTATACTATACTATACTATACTATACTACACTACACTACACTACACTATCGATATTCTACAATATTCTTGGTATGCTAAGGAAAATTAATTGTCTTAACTGCTTAAATTCTATTAGAAAGTAGTATTTAGTACATTTAATGGAATATTTGTTAAGTTGATATTGCTAATTGACTTTTGTTTAAAATGGACTAAAATTGCCTTACTTTTTAAACTTCAATCTGGGAAAACCTTCTTTAAATTTATCTATTTGATAAGGGAGGAGGGCCATTGGACGAGGGGGGTGGTGTGGGTACCTAACTTTGGGGAAGTAATCATCAATTCTATGATTTTTAGGTTTTAATATGTTCTAGAGCAGAATTTGCTGCTCTTTCAAATGGTTTGGGTATTTTTAAAAAATAAAAAAAAATATTATTCATTGTACACAGGGTTACACGGGGGGATGGTCAATATTTGGGAAGTCATAATTGAAAAATTTCTATAACCTTTTTATTTTTCATCCGATCAGTACGAAACTTTCGGAGCATGTATAATTTTAGGAAAGGTTTACATTTTTTGTTTTAATATAAAATTCTATTTATATAAAGTAGATTTGCCCTGTGCATTGGAAAAATTGCAAATTTTCAAAATTTTACCCCCGCATATGCATTGGCAAACGATTGGGTGTTAAAAAAAATGTATTATACAATTAAGCATAGTTAACACAAGATCATATTTTTTAAGGAACTATAGTCCAACTAATAAAATCTCTGAAAAATTTGTAATGACCGGATGAATAATTTTAAAGTTTTCGAGATTTTTTTTTTATTTTTGACTTGCAAAAAAAAAAAAAAAAAAAAAAAAAAAAAAAAAAAAAAAAAAAATTGGTGGCATGTAACTTATTTAATATTTATTCAGATTACAATGAAAATTTCATAGCTTGTGCAAATCTACAAGTCACACCATATTTTATTAGATTAATTGTTTTCGTATATTCCTAACAGTTTTTCCGCTAATCACGGAATAAAACTTTTGAAAACTCTTTGGCTTCTATCGTACAAAAAATATTATTTTCTACATCGAATTAAAATTTTGGAATATAGCAAAATCGCTTTTGTGCTGATGAATGCGGATTAGTTTCTCCTATGTTTTCTTGGATGATTTTCTATACGCTTAGCTACATTTTGATGTAGGAGTCGTTCAAATATAATAAATTTTGATATGTTTATTATAAATTTAAAATTTTAGGAAAAAGAAAATATGCCATATTTCTCAACAACAACAACAAAAAAAACGACAAAACAAAAAAAAAAAAAAAACAAGAAAAATTGTTGATATAACGCTGCTATATTTTAGATATTTTATAAAATATCTGTGTATTGCGAATATTTCAGTAAAGTCTGTGTTTAGAAATCTTTTGTAGGTCCGCAGGAATTCACTTTTAAAAATTGCTGAGTAATTGCTGATTCATGACATTTGGGATGAAATTACTCAAAAATCAGCCCGACATTTTGCATAGGTAATCGAAATAAAAATGAAGAGTTTGCATTTCTCTTTCGAATGGTGTATCGATTATCCCAATAAAATTAAAAAAATATTTTTCTCATTCCGTCCCCTTAATGAAACCCTGAATGAATGAATGAATGAATGAATGAATGAATGAATGGAATAAGGTACTTCATGGAAATTATTATGAATTTGATTAATTAACCTACATCGGGTATCTTATGTCTGACAGACCGTAAATCCTTATTTATAAAAAATTTAGAATATGATAATTTCAAAGAGTTTGAAATTGGTCCCAAAAAATTCTACGTGCTCAAAATGTAAAAGCATAAATGAATAGGGAAATGATGAAAATATCCAATGAAAATTAAAAAAAAGCAAAAAAAAAAAAAAAATGGCAATAATTATTTAATAAAAATTTCGTAAAATTGCGGTCTACTGGACATAAGAAAACCGGCATATAAATGTTTTAAAGCTACCTGTTCTAGGGTTTTAAGAAAGAGCAACGCTTCTTCCTATAAAAACTTTTCATTCTTTTTTATTCATTTCTATTTTACATAATTTTATTTTGAAGTTATTTTAATAAATTTTTCCTGAAATTCAATCCATATAGAAACTTTGCTATTTTTCAAAATACATTATATTATACAGTACTATTGTTAGAATATATATTACTACGAAATCTTATTTTTCGTAACATTTAATGTATAAAATTAGCTAGAAATTTATGACCATTACTCTTTAAAATTAAAAAGATGGAGCATATTTTAAATGTTGTTTTATTAAATGCATCTTCAATTATTCTTAATTTTATTCTCCTGACGTGATATTTTTTGCAAACAAAAAGGTATTCAAAATATCAACAATCTTTAGTTACAATCTGAAAAAATCGTTTAAAAGATCTACAGTTTTATACTATTCGATTGAATTAACTTTAATATTTTAAAAGGAAGTTTAACTAACAATCTTTGCAAATCCCCTATCAAACAATGAGTGAATTTCTCTACTACTAGCCGATTGTGAGCTTATTAAAAGGAAAAAGCTGTTATTGAGCAAACACTTTGTGATCAGGGCTCGTAAAGAGACCTCTCCCAATTAGTAGCTTAATTCGTTAGCTGTGTTCCCCACTCCAAAATCGAGGCATTTCCAGGAACCGTATTAGCCAAAAAAAAATCCACATCTCATTGTGTAGTAACAATAAGATTTAAAATAAAAAAAAGGGATGAGATCGTTCCAATCACTGACTTTGCCGTTGACTATCTTCGGAACTTTGTATCTCCGGGTTTGTTTAGGATATATCATGTCCCAAGTCCAGTCCTTATATTACTAATAGTTAATAATGGAAAATTAGTGTTGTTAGTCAGGTTCGATTCATTAATTAATTAGATAAAGTTTCTAAATCCTATGAGACTTTTCAGTCAACCGATCTTATCTATATCAATGAAATAAAGTTCATCTTAGTCGTGCTTACAACCAAATATTTGTGACAAGTTTTAGCTTCAATTTTAACTAAATTAAAATATCAATAAATTTAAAATCTGTTTGTCTCCAACAATTTTTCTTAATTAAGGGGAGGGGCAACTTTTTGCTCCAGCAGCACCCCATTTTAGCCACTACCTTAAAAATAACCCAAAATTCATACTTTTTAGCCGATTTTGCCATACAAAAGCAAACTGTAGCCTATTTTGACCTCTTAAACGTTGTTTTCGAGGTTTTATCTCTATCTATAGTCATTTTTTTTGTATTTAATTTTTTGAAAACCTGTTTTTGACATTTTGGGCTTCACCCTCTACAATTTTTTTCCGAAATGACTTCAAATTTGAACTACACATATATGAATGACCTGACGGGCCCCATGCTCATTTTACCTTTCCTCACCATAACACATCACCATGTCTGCAAGTTCAGCATAGCTGTACCTCATGTTTATAGCAACACGCACTGCCCTAAAACGTAACAACGGGCACCGTGTAACTGCTACCCACGCATATGGGACCTCCACGCCTCACGTACACATGTCGGTTTTTCTGTTAAAATATTGGCCACTACCAGTATATATATATATATATATATATATATATATATATATATATATATATATATATATATATATATATATAATATATATATATAAATTATATATAATATATTACATATCATATATATATCTATATATATACTATATATCTATATATATATATATATCTATATATTATATATATATTATATATATATATATATATATATATATATATATATATATATATATATATATATATATATATATATATATATATATATATATATATATATATATATATATAAATATTATATATATAAATAAATATTTTTATATATATATAGTATATATATATATAAGTATATATATATATATATATATATATCATTATATATTATATATTATATATATATTAAACATCTCTGTTAAGGAAACATATTTAGAGGACAACACAGTGGCATACGCAGAAAGGGCTGAGAGGTTGAGGGATTATAGCTCGCCTCTGGAGTTTTGATGAAATCAAAATTTTATCAAACTTTTCAAGTAAATGCAATGAAAAGGAAATTCGGTACACTAGAAGACTCGCAACCACCCAACCCCACCCAACTCCCCATAGAAAAAATACTGCGTACGCCAATGGACCTACTTATTGTCAAGGAAGGAGATATTGTCCATCATAAGTGGATATTGTCCACCAGAAGTTGAACAATATATTGTCCACCAGAATAGGAAAACATTAATTCCCTAATCAGATTACTTTCCGGCAAGTTTAGATACATATACAGCGTTTAGAATTGTGCTGGTCAAAGGAGTAGAGAGAGAAAAGAAAGAGAGAGAGAGAGAGGAAGAAGAGAGAGAGAGGAGAGGAGAAGAGAGGAAAGAGAGAGAGAAGAGGAGAGAGAGAGAGAGAGAGAAGAGAGAGAGAGAGAGAGAGAAAATGGAAGAGCGTTCTGTTCACTTTGTGACATTTGAACAAAGAAATTATGAGAATGTGATATGATGTCAGGCTACACGAGCTGTGATATGAAGACGGATCTCATGAACTATGATATGAAGGCAGTTCGCATGAGCTTTATATGAAGACGAGCCTCATGAACTGTAGCTCCTCATAGAAAGAGCTTAAGATTAGACAGTTTGTAATGAAATAATTGAAGTAATAGTTCGACAGATAGAGAGATATTAGGGAAAGGTAGTGTGAGCAAGAGGGTTGATGAGGTGAAAAGCCTTAAACCACTTCAGAAGAGCATTATAAAAAGGATCATCCCGAAATGGCGATGCATGCTACATTGAAAGACCAACTATTTGTCTTACAAATAGCAGTAACAGCAATTGGGATGGTGTAAAAAAGTTCTGTTGACGAGTCATGCAGAACGCCAAACCTCTCAGAAACATTTTTAGATCGCTACTTTGCTTTGAAGCTCAAAAGCTTGTTAGACAATGTGATTCCCTCAAGAAAGATCATGAGTTAATTAATTATCAAAGAATATTAAGGACAGATTGTGGTTTGAGTTGTGTTCATAACTTTTTTCTCGTTCATTTCTCGAGTTTCATTTTACGTTTTCATTCTTTTCCATATTCAATATTATATAATATAATATATATATATATATATATATATATATATACTATATATTATATATATATATAATATATAATATATATATATATATATATATATAACTTATATTAATTTAAAATTTCACAGGTAGGCCTTTCGCCCCGTCAGTTGGACAGCATCTTCATTCCTTCTGGCCACGAAACTCTATTTTATCTCAGAGCACTCTAGAAAACTATTTCTCGGCGCAATTGTTTTCGATGCTAGCCTTTAATATATACACTCAGGTAGAGTTTTTACCCTTCCAGATGAACTTCGCCTTCTTTATTTCCATTTGGCCTCAAAACTTGCTTTCCCAGAGCGCTTCGAGAGGATCGGGTTCCTAGGCGCATAAAGGATTCCAATGGCTGGTGCTGGGGTCCAGGAGTTATTCAAGCAGAAAAGTAAAGGACCCGGGTTGGTCTGCCCTCATGCCCTGGTGGTCGTACACTATACCAGTCTCTTCACATGAATAACCATTCTATTAGCATTCGTTATAGGTGGCAATACAATAGTATACGGTGATATTCACCCTTGACTCTAATATATCTCAACTAAACATATCGACCTAGTTAGTTAACCGTAGATATAAATTTGTACCATTAAGGTTATAGATGAATAATGTATATATAAAGTTAGTGATCTACAATAATATACCTTTTATACTCCAAAAGCCGCCACCGATATGTATATGATTTAGAAAATAAACATGAAAACTATGAGTATTTCTTAGACAGTTCCTGTTACAATGTTAGTTAGTTATCGGCTTTCCTATGATAGTCCCAGAGACATAATTTTACTGTACTACATCTTAGAAATAAAAGCCTTTCACTCATCGCTATTTGCCTTTAAACACAGTCATTGTGTAGCAATTAAGGCAGTGACATCCACGGATGAGTAGGTGTCCGTTATTATTGTTAGTGAGGGCCACAAATAATATTACCACTATTTTATTATTTTATCCTAGTCAACTCATAGTAACCATGAGTTATAACTCAGTAAAATGAGCATATTGTAGCGTGATTAAAGCATTTCAACCATCATGTCTAGGTGACCTTCAACATAATTTGTTTCATCAATTTAACCATAAGTTATATGATTGGAGGTGGAAGTAAGGATTGATGATTTCTCTTCATTGTACAAGTGGTCATCAGTACTCAGATATATGATTCCTTTCAATTTATCTTGAAGGACATCAAAGAGAGTTTCACAACTGCTTTGCTGGCCATATTCCCTTAACTTAATCTCGAGGATAAACACGGAGTTCTGTACCTTTCTTTTTGTCACTCCATGAGAGTGCTGGTACATAGTATGATGCACAGCGGGTGAATGGCTCAACGCGCGGAGAATCTATTTCGGTAGATACATAGGCCTGCTTTAGCTGACACTGAAGAGACATGTATAGATACTCCGTCGAATATTACTCCTATTTTGATGAGGTTACTTAGCGACATATTAACCCTAATTTCCCAACTCTGTACAATCCAACTTTTAATATTTATCTTCCAATGTTAAAGTCAATCTCTCACACAAGAAAACACGTCAGCCTTGATATGTTTTGACAATATCTCGTCCTACTCTCATCGTACCGAGTCACCCTATACTTGGATGTCCACGTATATTGTCACGATATATAATTTTATGATGATTTGCCAGTTTGTTGATAATTCGAGGACGATCATATCTTAAACTTAAAATAATATTGCGTAGAATCATTAGGAGATGTTAGGCTGCGCTCGCAAAATTATTATAAGCTCTCTCATGTTCCAAGACCTATTCATAACTCATTACTCTAAACATCGAATATATATACTTGGAGAGAGTCCCATATTATAGCTCGTTCATGTTTCATTTAGAAAAGAAGTCCTTGCACAATATACAAGCACTCGTCTCAATTAATAATTTTAACAAGAGAGTATACAAATCTGCTATATCTTTGGTTATTTGTTATCCTTTTCTCCACAGCTGCTAATCTGCCTTGCCATCGTCGCTCTCACCATTTACTCAAAAAGATTTTCTTACCTCTTCTGTTGGAATTCCTAGTGAGGAAGCTATTTTAGACTCCTAGTAGAGATCGTCTAAGTAAGTTTCTTTCGCACTCCGTCAACTCTCGGTCTCACACGTTTTTACCTTCTTCTGTTACTCAAATGAGTAGAACTAACTTATTCTGACATAAAACAAACTTCATTCGTGAGTACATAGATACGTATCAGTTCACCTACTGGGTAAACAATGACGTTAGACCATCCCGACTGTATTTCAGTAGATGGATGATAGACATCATCCAGTGGGTCAATTGGCATCCATACATGTAGACACACTATTATAAATTTGATTACCACATGTGACTTCCCGAATATCTCAGACCGCAGTAAACTGCTGCTACTGTAAGATTGTATACGTCTATATTAACAGAGCCTACGTAGTGACGCACATTAGTAATTTTTATCATATTACAGTAATTCATTGTTTGTAGCTGAGAACTTCATATATTTGTGACACGTAAAACGGTGAGATGATGATACAGCAAATTACCTCAGGATCTATATATTATTAGTATATGGTAATTGATATATAGTGTTTTACGATGATTTAGTGTATTTATTTAAATAAAATTAAAGCTTTTACAATGTGTCTTAGATCCAAGCACAACGTAACAAAGGATTAACATCTATTTTTTTGTTCGGACCATAGTATGTTATAATAATATCAATAATAATATTAAATATATAATATTATATATATATTTAAATTAAATATAAATAATTTATAATATAATAAATAATAATTACTTATAATTACATTATACTACTATAACTTATACTCACTAATATAAATATAATAATATATATATAATTAAATTAATAATTTAAATATATAATAACTACTGTAGAACCAATTGGTAGTATTTCATAATGCCAGTAGTCTAATAACTTTACTGAGTAGAGTAAAGGTAGTAATTTAGTATAGTATAGCATACTAATAAATGAAATTTAATTATTCATAGTTATTTTATGTTAGTTACCGTGTGTAAGAATTTTCAAGTGTGTTAAGAATTAATTGAAATAAGTCTAATATATATTACTGCTTCAGTCCTCTCAATTACATTTTTTTTAAGTTATTAATGTAAAAATTTAAAATTTTAAATTTATAATAAATTTATTTCGAGACTCACAAAACCAATGATAAAATACATGAATACTTTTTAAAGTAATATATAATGGGTGTCATTAAATTTTAGGTACTTTTTTAACTTACTTACTAATGCTTTATTTATATTTATTTAAATAATCTTTTAAATTAATATTTATGAGAATCATAATACTACTTAATATTCACTAAAATTATAATGATTAAAGTTAATATATTGCAAAGATATTTTCAGATAAACCAAGACTATTAACTAAACAAAACCTTTTTCTTGGATAATTCCATATTTTAAGTAAATAGTAAAATATATATTATATATTAATAAAATATAAATAAAACAACTCAGATTTATTATATAATATGTGGCACACAGGATAATTGTAGGTTTTCATAAATTAGTAGAGGGTGGGTAGGGGAGTAAGATATATCACATATCTTATATAAGGAGTGATAAAGTCACTAAAGAGGGATAGAGAATATGAATACATAACTAAATAACATAGTTACATTAAAAAAAAAGCCCTTATAATTAATTTTTTATTATATTTAGAGATTACAGTAATATATGATTTAATTGGTGTTGTAGGTTTTATCTTTTGATATCAATTCAATTAATTGAAGAAAGATATGTATAGAAAACTTTAAATAAAAAAATTTAAAACTTTAAAAAAGAGAATAATTAGAAAGGAAGATGATCATGGAGAACCTTCTAGTCTTATATTATAACTTTAAAAATAAATGAATGTCTTCAAATGTTTATATTATTATAAAAGGAACACAAACTTCCTATAGCTCTTATATTGTGTCTTCAATATAAAGATAAATGTGGGACTACTATGACAAGATAAGTATTAAAAAAACGTTAACACTGTTTTCTTCAGACTATAGTCTGTGCTGCGTCTATACGTAGTAAATATTAAGAGAGCTTATATTTCTCTACGCCTTTTATTTCAGGAACATGTGTGAGGAAAATTCGTATCTGAACTATGTGATTGTCGTTGTTAGACCACAGGATACTGATTATATTAAAAATTCAAAAGCTTCAATATATTATTGCTCACTCTGAAACAATTTGAACGTAATAGCATTATTTTGCTATAGTCTGAGGATACACGTATAGCGAATCGAAAATCTGGGATATTTAATATGAATTGCTGAGTGTTACATGTCTTGTGTTACTTTATTTTTACTATAGAAATTATTAATATCATCTGAAGATAAGCTGTCATATATTCTTAATCTTTTCATATAAGCGTTATATGGTATGCTTTTGTTTTCACAAAGTGCCGACAAAACGAGTGAGATTCATTATCTCTTGGAAGATCAAAGATATTAGCACTGCATAGTCAGTTCATTATGAGCAATATACTCGATGTTAATAGACTTATGGGGATTTTTCAAGAGAATAGAATCAGAGATATTCGATTTTGAAAAACAGTAGTAAAGTTTCCGTTAGTTTCGTCGTGTCTGGGCATTGTTCTCACTCCGCAATTAAGAATTTCTAACCTCTCACCCTCAATCACGTGAAGAAGGAATCAATCGTACAAAGAGTCTTCCTCGGCTCACTCGGCTGCGCCACAGCACTTGTGCTATCACAGGATACATCATGCGCACTGCGAAAAACTCATATCTGACTAAGTAATATAGAGCCATGAGCGCTTTCTTCTTTGATCTAGTGTCTTCAATTCCTGAACAGAGCGAATACTTTCTCCCCTTCATCGAAATTTTAATAATATCTTTCATCAGCTCATTTAATGGCGCACTTCCATCATAGACAACTGGGAGTTTACTGAAAATCTCCGCAGGCTCTTTGTAGGCGTAAATCACCACTAAGCATCATCATTCACGAAACTTTACTCAGCCAGTTTACATGACCCGTATATAGTCAAATTAGATAGGGCTGCTCAGTGAATCTCATTCCTCACTTGATCAGCAACAGAACCGTTTTTACGGAAACGGGCGATTTGAAACTCGGTATATACCAATTATTTAAGGTACTCACACTTGCTGAGTACATCCGAGATATCGTGTCCTAAGAAATAAGGTAATTCTAAATCTTCCTATATGAGAATAGACAATAAGGCTTTAAATATTATACTGTTCTATAGTCTATATAATTGAACTCTTCTCTGTGTTTGGCGGTCTGTGGGGGATAAATCAATGTAGCATATGCCTCATCTCTCCGTTCCAATAGTGAAAACTCTCACGCTTACTGAGGATTCCTCATTCAATTGCCGCACGCATCTAAAAGTTGGCGATTTACTGGTGTTGAATTGGTTTATATTACCATGTGGTGCTATTCTGGCCGGCTTGCGAGAACTTAAGATACTTCAGACCACTCCGAGAATTTAGAATTTACCACATAGTTTCAAACTTTCATACAGCCTGCATATTATAATTAGGTCGTGTAATGTGGACGACACTCTTGCTTACTCGATATCATCTTCTTGGGATAATTAAATTATTAAATATAATAATAGTTATAGAAATAAATAGTGACTACCTCGAATTAATTAGAAATATATGTTAAATACTTTTGTTGTGTGTGGAGCTTTTATAATTAATGATATATATATATTATATATATTATATATATATATATATATATTAATATATATATTATATATATATATATATATAATATATATATTTAATATATATATTATATATATATATATATTATATATGATATATATATTATTATATATATATATATATATAGTATAATATACTAAGTAGTTTACAAATTATATACTATATATAGGTTGTTATTAATATTATAATTATATAATTGATAATATTATATATTTAACTATATAATATATTATATATATTTATACGGATATATAAATAATATAATAATTAATGCATTATTAATATGTTATGTTTTTGAAAATTACTAATCATTCTAATATATAAACAATGTAACTATATTTACTAATATAAATTACCAAATTATATTCCAATGGTGATTTTAATTATCGATTTTTGAACATGTACCTATACACTCAGCTTAGGAGACTAAAGCCCTCCAGGACGTCAAGCTATTGTCTAGGTATATTGAATACTTATATAAAACTTTAATGAGCATGATCTATGCGTTTATTATAGTGTTTATTGTATTGTGATTATTGTGAGGTCGATACTGTGATGATACTCACCTCTATGTTCATCGTATATATGTGATCACCTAATGTGTTAGGCATTATTTTACTGTCTCACTTAATATAATTTCTTATTTAATATGTATTAATGTGTTTAATTGAATCAGTTATAATATATATTATTTATGTGAGACTTCTATTAACAAAATTTAATAGGTTATTTGAAGAAAATTACTGTCTTTTCCCATTTTATGTTAGCTGGAATATTTATTAAAGATTTAGGGGGATAAGTTCACTTACGAAAGTAGTGAGTCAAGTATAACAATATAAATTTATGTAATAACATATATACATAATAGCATAGTGGAGATATTATTTAAATAAGTAAAAACTTCGGTACCTGTTGAGCAATTCTTCTGTTGACAGATAGTATGATTTGGAATTTTTCTATTGCATTATTCCAATAAGTATCTTTATTATTACTAGATATGCGTGACTACATAGAAGAATAACTCGTCTTCTTCACCAGATCCCAACATACATACTAAAACTTAATCCAATATACATACATGGATCTCATATATACTCTCTCATGTATATGTATGAGAAATTCAATAAACGTTATATTGGTAAAGGAAAAAAGTCGGTTCCAAGGAAATGGTCTGATAATCTCTGGGATGTGAAAATCGAGTTATATGAAATATGAGTAAATAATAAGGTATGCCAAACTATAAGAAGACGAACACGAATACTACGAATTCAGGAACATACATTTATTGTTGCTGAATTAGTATTTCAATACGAACACCAACCTATTGATAGATCGCAGGTGAAGCGTTTCTGCTTTGTTATAATAACACAAATCATAGTTATATAGAGAAGCTAAGTGTCCCACAGACAAAGCAACTTCATAATCATCCGGACCCAGTAGTGCTTCTTTAATTGCAATCGATTTTAGATGCATCTACTCTGCACTCTATAAATATATATATATATATATATATATATATATATATATATATATATATTATATATATATATATATATATATATATATATATATATATATATATATATATATATATATATATATATATAAAATATATATATATTTTAAATATTTTAAATGAATGAGTCACAGGAGATTTTACTCTCCATCAGCGGGATTCGAACATTGGACACCGCGTTGCAGTGTTAACAATAACCGGATGCTCTAGCCACTAGGCCACAAACGTCCCCAAAAAAAGACGCTTCAAGCGTAGTTTTTAAAGCACCCGGTTTTCTCATCCCATAAATGCTGAGTACTCAAAGGATATATATAGATGGTGATGGATATTTGTTTATTGTTGTTAATGTCCGAGCTAGCTATGGTTCTTAGTATGTTTAGTTTCCTATTTGCTGATGTTGTTATGTTTTCAATGTGTTTTGTGAAGGTTAGGTGTGTGTCCAGTGTTATTCCAAGAATTTTGGATGTTTTGTTTATTGGGATAGCTATATTGTTTAAAAACATTTGGGGGTTTGCAGTGCCAAGTTGGCGGTCTGTTGTGATTAATGTAATAGATGATTTGTTAGGTGATGCAGCCATTCTGTTGTCAGTTAGCCAAGTTTGAATTTGGTTTATGTATTGTTGAGTCAGAAGAATTGTTGTGTTTAGGTTCTGGTGTGTGGTGGTTATGATGATGCAATCTGTGTAGGTTGTTATATTTGAGTGTTTGTGGTTTTGGTAGGTCGGCTGTGAATAAGTTAAATAAGGTAAGGGATAGGAGTGCTCCTTGGGTAGGCCATTTTTTATATTTACTCTACGTTATTTCTTGTTGTTTATCTGTATTTGGGCTGTTCTCCCTGATAGGAAGTTGGGTAACCATTTCTTTAAATTAGTGAGGATGTTTGATTGTATTGTTTTGTGGATTAGATTGTGTCTTGGGACTATATCAAAGGCTGTTTATGTCGATTGCTACAAGTAGTGTTTTGAATGGGGGCCTGAGATTAAAGCTATTTATTATTGGTTGAATGGTGTTTGTGAGGGCAGTTTTGGTTGAGTGGTTTTGTTGGAAACCGTGTTAAAATGCTGGTTAGGGGATGTGTGGCTTTATTATGTTTAGTATGAGCTTTTCTAGGAGTTTTCATAGAGTGGATAGCAGTGAGTTTGGACTGTAGGAGGAGGTGTTTAAGGGGTCTTTTCCTGTTTTTAGTTTTGGGATGATGATTGTTCTTTTCCAGATGTAGGGATTAAAATTTTGTTTAATGGAACAGTTGTATATGTGTGATAAATGGGTTAGTGCGGTATTACCCAAGTGTTTAAGGTGTATATTTGAGATGTTGTCAGGTCCGGTTGCTGGTGAGTTTTTAGGAGTTTTTATGGTGTTTTATGTCATTTGGTGTTATTTCCAGGGCTGCGGAGTCGTAAAATAAATTTTTCGACTCCGACTCCTTAAATTCAAAATTGGATTTTCGACTCTGATTCCGACTCCGACTCCACTTAAACAAACATTTTCGACTCAGACTCAGACTCTACTTAAACAAAAATTTCGACTCCGACTTCACTCAATCAAAAACTTTCGACTCCGACTCCGACTCCAACTCCAGCAGTCAAATTCAAAATTTCGACTCTGGCTCAGTTTAGTGCCTACAGAGTTACAGTAAAACATTTTTTCGCTTGCTTTTGAGAATAAAAAAATATACAACTTTTCCAATGAATCTAATCTCCAAATGCTATACGGTAAAGTACCGTAAAGACATAAAGATGCAGGCGCAACACATGACAAACAAATATATTTCAGTTTCGGAAACAAATGTATAAAGAAATTATAATGCAAATTATTTTTATTTTTATTATAAAACAGCTATTATAAAATTAACAGTTTAGATAAAGTTTAAGTTAAAGTTATAGAAAAATATAAATATTATTTTTATATATATATATATATATATATATATATATATATATATATATATATATATATATATATATATATATATATATATATATATATATATATATATATATATATTATATATATATATATATATATATATATATATATATATATATATATATATATATATATATATATATATATATATATATATGAGAGATTTTTTTTTTTTTTTTTTTTTCGGGTGTCTCAAAAATAATGTACTAACACTTTGAAAGACTATACAAACTTTATTTATGAACATAGTGACAAGTTTAGAGGCTTAAATTATAGAACATACATGTATTTAAAGAATCATGTTCGCAAATGTTCATAATGATGACCGCCATTATCCAGACACAGCTGATAACGCGAACCAATGTAGTCGCAAACGACACGAAACAGTTTATTTGGAATGTCGCGACATTGTCTTTCGATTTCCAATTTCAATGCATTTATCGTTCTTGGTTTGAGCGATAAACTCTGTCCTTCCCCATAAAGGAAGTCATTGGCGTGAGATCTGGGGAACGCGCAGGATATTCAATACTACACCTTCGTCCAATCCATGTGTTTGGAAATGCTGCATCGAGGTGAGCTCTTACATCGTGATGGTAGTGGGGAAGTGCTTCATCTTGCTGAAAGTAAATCACGTCATTATCACTAAACATCTCGTCAATGCGTGGACCGATCGACTCCTGCAGCAAGCTTAGGTATCTGTCCCCATCGGCCGCTCCGTTAAAAAAAAACGGTCCTATAATGTCCAATGCTGAAATCCCACACCACTCAGTTACCCCTAGTAGGTTTAAATGGTGTTCAGCTTTAACATGGGGATTTATAGGACCCCAGTAGGTACAATTATGGCGATTAATCGAGCCATTTAATTTAAAGGTGGCCTCATCGCTCCAGACAATTTTGTGTGGAAAGAATGCATCTTCTGCACAGTTAGCCAGGTACCATTCACAAATTTGAAGACTCCGGTCCGGATCGTCTTCATTGAGAGCATGGAGTAGTCTTGGTATGTATCATTTCCAGTGTAGATGCTTCAAGATGTGATGGACGCTATCTTTTGAAATGTGTGTCTCCCGAGCCGTTTGTCGTAGAGATTTCTGTGGGGATCGGATGAGGGTTTCCTGTACCCGCTCTTCCTTTGCAAGGTTGGTGGATGTCCGTGGTCGTCCAGAACGTTTCTTGTTGACGTTGTGAACGGTTCCATCTACTTCAAATTTCTCTCTGATGCGGGCAATGGTCCGGTGCGTTGGTGGCGGTTTATCCAACTCCCTTCTGAACCGTCTTTGCACTTCCGTGGCGTTTCTGGAGGTCCAATAGCATTTAAGGACAAGCTTTCTCTCTTCAAAGCTAAGTTGATCTCTTGCCATTCTGTTACAGTAGTTACACCTTAAAAAAACAAAAAACAGTCAATGTACATTTTTTTGAGACACCCTGTATATATATATATATATATATATATATATATATATATATATATATATATATATATATATATATATATATATATATATATATATATATATATATATATATATATATATATATATATATATATATATATATATATATATATATATATATATATACTGTATATAAATATATATATATATATACGATATATATATATATATATATATATATATATATATATATATATATATATATATATATATATATATATATATATATATATATATATACTACAAAATTTGCAAGAACAAAATGAACCTTCCCTTTCCTAAAATTATAGCGACATTTTTAATTAATAATAATAATAATAATAATAATAATAATAATAATAATAATAATAATAATAATAATAATAATAATAATAATAATAATAATAATAATAATAATAATAATAATAATAATAATAATAATAGTTCTATAAATTTTCGACTCCGACTCCGACTCCACTTACACAGGAATTTTCGACTCCGACTCCTGAAAAATTGCAAGACTCCACGACTCCGACTCCGACTCCGCAGCCCTGGTTATTTCTATTATCTGGTCCTGATTACTTTTTATCTTCACAAGGGATTTGATTATTTTCCTGTTTTATGGGTGGGTAGGTTTGAGACTTTGTTTTGCATAATGTCATTAAAGGGTCCTGTTGCGTTAAGACAATTGGACAAGCTTACCCACTTAAACTGGAAATATAAAATAACCAGGAAAGAACGGTGAACAATTAATGATGAAGCCTTAGGATGCCATTTAGGGTCAAAAATGGACCCACTACTTTCCAGCGTGGCATGAGGATGGCTCTTGCTCATATACCATGGACCAACGTCATGGTATATTTGGATGATGTCCTCATCATCAGTGACTCTTTTAGCAAACATCTTGAAAATTTAGATAGGGTTCTACAGGCTTTCCAAGAAACGGGATTTAAAATAAAACCCGCTAAGACCTATTTACTTTGCAAACAGGTAAAATATCTAGGGCATTTAGTTTCAGAAGGAAGGTATGATTCCCTTGGATAAAAACCTCCAAGGAATCATGGAGTTTCCGGCACCAACAACGATAAGGAAATTGAGACAATTCCTAGGGATGGTAAATTTTTATCGTCGCCACATTCGCAGATGTTCAGAGTTGGCAAAACCATTATTTGAGCTGCTTAGTCTAAAGAACGTAAAATGGACTACCCAATGCCAAAAAGCTTTTCAAGACCTAAAGAAAGCTTGGCGGATCCTCATGTATTATCTTACCCTGATCGCTCTGAAGATGTTTCACCTTTACTGTTGTATGTATATGCATGTAAAATAGGTGCGGGAGCTTGTTTAGCTCAAGAACAAAATGGGGAATATCGTCCCATTGCTTACATTTCAACAACCTTCTCTAAGGCAGAGCAGAGGTATAGTACTACGGAACACTAAGTAGCAGCTATTCACTGGGCTGTAAAATCTCTTAAGCCATTTTTGTATGGTATCAAAGTCCTAATCCATGCTGACCATAAACCACTACTCTATCTGAACAATATGACACTAGTGAATCAAAGAGTAGCTCGAACATTAGAAGAAATTAATGATATAGATTATGAATTAATCTATATCCGTGGGAAGGTTTCAACCGCTCGTAAGGATGCCTTTAGAAGTCATCGAGAGAGGCATAGGAATTCTTCTCCCCACGAAAATGTTTTTTTTCTATCAACAAAAATATATTTTTTGGGCAGATTTAATTTTGTAATTATTTGATTTATTAAAAGTAATTAATGTATTGGAACTCCTAGGCATTATTAATAACATTGTAAATAATGAAAATCGGATAGATTTATTTATGACGTATAATAGTTATAATATTTGAATTGTAAAGGGAAGTAAAAAAATTTTCCTTGTGGATATTAAAAGTCAGAGAAATGTATTCATAGTGAAGGAGAATGAGGGCACCCCCATCATTCTCCCTCCTATTCCCCCGCACTTGAGGGACGGGAGATGGAAACATATTTATTTGTAACACGGGTATCGTAAGTTTTTCCGTGAAAGAAGGTAATAAAAATTCTGTTTAAGAAAAATTTGTAACTTTGTGTTTTTAGGATAATAAAATTTATTTGGTAAAAACTTTAAGGCTAATGAAAATATTTATTTGTGAAATGGGCATCTTAGGATTGTCCCGTTAACGAGGAAATATGTGTGTGTAAAGAAAGAAAACTAATAAATTTAAGGGTAATAAAATTTATATTTTAAAACATTTTTTTTGTGAGGTCTTTAAGACCGGGGTTTTTAAATGCATGCTTGGGGATGCATATTAAAATTTCTGTATTTTTTTTTGCATGATTTTAATAATTAAGATGGTAATTAGATTAGAAAGGTTCCTCTGACTAAAAAATGTAATGAAATTATTATAATTTGTCATATGATAAATAGCTAGTAATATATGAATTTCATTTTATATGTCATTAAGGCAGTCTATTCACATTGAATTGCTATAGAGTTTTACGGTGCCGAGTAGTTATAATATATTGTTCGAATTAATATGAAAGCACATTAAAATTTATCTAAAATTTATCGAAAAGGAAAAATAATCTCGCTCATTATACCATGTGAGAGGGGAGGAGTTATATCCTATCCCAAATAGACATCTGATTCTGACGTCATTCGGGTAGGTGCAGGTCTGAAGGCATGAAATATTTGAATTGTAAAGGGAAGTAAAAAATTTTCCTTGTGGATATTAAAAGTCAGAGAAATGTATTCATAGTGAAGGAGAATGAGGGCACCCCCATCATTCTCCCTCCTATTCCCCTGCACTTGAGGGACGGGAGATGGAAACATATTTATTTGTAACACGGGTATCGTAAGATTTTCCGTGAAAGAAGGTAATAAAAATTCTGTTTAAGAAAAATTTGTAACTTTGTGTTTTTAGGATAATAACATTTATTTGATAAAAACTTTAAGGCTAATGAAAATATTTATTTGTGAAATGGGCATCTTAGGATTGTCCCGTTAACGAGGAAATATAATTCTTTTTTTTCTTGCTAAAGAAAGAAAACTGTAATAAATTTAAGGGTAATAAAATTTATATTTTAAAACATTTTTTTGTGAGGTCTTTAAGACCGGGTTTTTAAATGCATGCTGGGGATTTCGATATTAAAAATTATTGTATTTTATTTACTAAGTATGGTAATTAGATTTGGAAGGTTCCTCTGGCTAGAAATTTAATGAAATCATTATGATTGGTCATATAATAAATTGCTAGTAATATATGAATTTTATTTTATATGTCATTAAGGCAGTCTATTCGCATTGAATTGTTATATAGTGTTATGATGCGGCTAGTTCTAATATATTGATCGAATTGATATGAAAGCACTTTAAATTTTAAAATTTATCTAAAAGAACGAAAAGAAATAAAACTTTCGTTCATTATACCATGTGAGAGGGGAGGAGTTATATCCTATCCCAAATAGACATCTGATTCTGACGTCATTCGGGTAGGTGCAGGTCTGAAGGTAAGAGACCTAGGCTTTGAAAAAAAAAGGTTGGATATATTTGACCGTAAAAAATGAGATAAATTCTACGGAATATTTCTACCAACTTTAAAATTTTGTAAAAAGGTGTAATGAGAACCTTAATGTTTTGAGAGTAAAAAAAATATCATAAATAATTATAATTGAAGGCTGGGTGTTCTTCTGGCTTGTCCGGGAGTCACCAGGTGTACTGTATCCAGTACTATAAAAAAATGGTTTTAAAATCTTTATTGTAATTTTAAAGCTAGAACTCATTGAAGCAAAAGCTGATTATGTGAGAAAGATTATAAACAAAGCATCTATGAAAGTTATGTGTATTTATTTATGTACGGTAAAATTGCCTACGCCTTATAAGATTACACATAACTATTTTTATTCTGTTTTATACTAATTTAAAACTTAAAAGCAAGTTAGTTCGGCAACCGCCATCTGTGCCGTTAAGTCGTGCCCAGGGCATGGCCCAGGTGCGCTCTATATATTGTTTTATATTTAAATTAGAGGTGTTAATAATCAATTAATGTCCCTATAACAAGATCGCTTGGTAAGTGTCATAGTTTGATACGCAAGTATTGATCATAAGTGATCGTAATAAGGATATAAAACATAGGAATGGTGAATAAGATCTAGCAAACGCACATCGAGTACACTTGCCTTTGCAAATCGTTCTAAACTATATATAATATTTGGATCGAATATATACATAAATTTATTTGAAGCGATTAATAATGACAATATCCATGTTTTCATTATATAACATAAAAGTTCTCTTATATTGATCTGTGATCAAAACAATAACAAGAAGGGATATTAATAAAGAAATACAATCAAACATTTTTGATACACCTGCCTTTATATTATTAATTGTATCGGGAAGTGAGTGATTTAATTCTATGCCCAATTAATTAATGACCTCACCCACTCGAGTACATATATAATAATATATTATATATATATATATAATATATATATATTATATATATTTTATATATATATATATATTAATATATCTATTTATATAGGGATGGCCAGTATCTAGATACATGTATCGGCGATACGTATTGATCGATACATTTGTATCGGTATCGCTTAGACCAGTTGTCGGCAAACTCATTAGTCAACAGAGCCAAATATCAGCAGTACAACAATTGAAATTTCTTGAGAGACAAATTTTTTAAACTTTAACTATATAGGTAGCTATATTGTTATTAACTTAATTAAGTAATCTGAGCTGGCCTTTGCTAAAAAACGTCCTAAATCTGACTGAGGGATACTACGTTCGCTGAGGTCGACCCTTCCAACTCTCTCATCCACACTCGTCTTGTTACTTATTTCGTCTCATCTCCCTTCGTTCATCCTCTCTGTATGCCAAACCATCTGCAAAATACATTCTCAATCCTCGACACTATATCTTTCACTCCACAATGCTCCCTAAAATTAACTTAATAAACTTTACTTAAAGTTTTAAGTCTTGGTTAAACTATATTTGCGCTGAATAAAACTTGATATCATACTGAATAACGATATTATTTCTTGATAAAAATTAAGTTGCAAGTATTCATAAAATTAAAATCATGACACATGACTGACAAACACTAAATGTGAAAATGGCTTGCATCTTGCTTGGAAAGGTGTTGGTAAGTCAGGTTTTGTTATGTTGCTTGTTTTTTAATTATGGGCACGGATTTCCGAGGTTCTCCATGAATAAAATACTTTACTCTTGATAAGGTTCAGCTTGAAATGATTGTTTCGCCTATTGAATATGTAGACCCCGGAATAAGGAAAAGAACTTGCAAACGCTAGTTTTTTCAGGAATACTATTCCAGGTGTTAAAAATCAACATATCTTCCTTCTCCAGGTCTTTCAAAGTAGACCACTTGTGCTGTGAAGTGAAGTTCACATTTGTTTTTGTTCCAGATATTTTATATCATCACAAAGACATTCAAATTTCGAGCTCCACAATTCTTTGTTGCATTTCAAAATTGCCAATGTCAATATTAAAAGGAGAAAAATTTAATTCTGTTACAGTACCATTAAGAGTTTTATTTTTTTTTTTTTTTAGCAAAGGCTAACGTCACTTTGCTGTTTCTGATTCCTGAAACCTGTTGAGAAAAGCTTCCCTCATATTTAAATAGTGTTGTTTTGGAATAGCAAATGTCAATATTAGAATTATTTTCTTGGCGATGTTTCAACAGGTTTGGAAAGTGAATCAAAGTTTCTCTTTCAAAAATCTTGAGCAAAAAGAGGTAATTTGTTATCGAACCGAAGAGCTTCTTCTAACATCGAAAAAATTGTGTTTCCTTTCCCTGTAGTTTACGATTAAGCCGATTTAGATGAGACGTAACGTCTACCATGAAATGAAAATTTTGGATCAACTGATAGTGAACACCCTTCTCAAAAAAGAAATGATTTAATTTCTGTTAAAAAGGAAGCGAAACGTTTCCTCTTGATACCAACGTACCTTGTCATGCAGCAGATCTGCTTACTCACTCTCCATTTCAACTCAAAATTCTTTAAATTGGCAATGATTAAGAGCTTTAGCTATAATGGAGTTGATAATCTTAATCACCATTTCCATAACTTTGCAAATTTCTTCTGGAAATGTCTACTCACAAAGAGCTTCTTGGTGAAGGATGCAATGGTAAGTAAGTATCTCGTGATTAATTCTTTCTTTCAAAATAGCAACAAACCCGTTTCTTACGCCGGTCATACTTTTCGCCTCGTCTATTGAAATTGAGACAATTTTATCGAGTGGAATATGTTTCTCAATGCACTCAATTACAGAATTTGCTATATCCTCACCACGTGTTTGACCTTTGAGTGGCAATAATCCTAAAAAGTTCTTCTTTAGGACCTGCAAATGTTTGGTTGTAAAGCGTCTCTCCAAATTTGATTTCTTGTTTTGCCCCAATTTTTCCCTATATATAAGACAGGCCGGAAGGCCATTTAAGTTTTGAATAAACGCGAAAGTCTCGGTCCATTCAACTTTAAATTCACAGTTTTCGTTTCATTTTATAACTGTCGTATCATTACTTATTCTATTTACAAATTTATATTGCTTTAAATATATTTTACATATTTTTAACCCCAATGAATAATAATAATAAACTATCTTCCTTACAAAACGACAATAATAATAAAGCCACCAACACAAAATAATTACAATTATTAAATTGATGACAAAAATACCAAGCAAATTTGCGGACGCGACTAGCACAAACCAGACTGCTGACTGACTGACTGACTGGCTCACTCAACTCGTGCATGAAGTGTGCGCGCCTCCTCAACCGAATGGCTAGTGGGGAACCTTGGAGGAGAGGCAAAGCTCTTCGGACAGAGGCAGGTGGAATTGCTAACTGCAGGGGTCGGATTTTAACTACAATTCTAGTCTTTCCTGCGAGGGCACGCGCTCGGAAGTAATACATTGTAGAACACGATGCAAAGATACGACCTGACGATACGCGCTGACATTAAATCTTTCTGGAAATGTTTTCTCATTAAATCGCTTCAGAGCATTCGCCTAAAGATAAAGACACATAAACACCAACTAAGTATGTAAAAATAGAAATAAGAAAACCAGTCGTCACGAAGTTTCAACCGCACGTGGTATTTTGTGGAAAAGAGCCACACTCAAGGCGCCAAAGACCCGCATGTGGTTCGCGAGCCGCGGTTTACCAACCACTTGCTTAGACAATCCCTAAATGTATCGAGTATCGGTATCGCTTTATGCATTTTTCTATAAATGTATCGGAGAAAATCGGTAATTAATCGATAATAATCGATACATTTTCCAAAAAAATTATCAAAAGCGATAGATATTATATATAGCTACTAATCACAACCTTCCACTTTGAAATCTAAACTATATATATCAATATATATATATATACTATATATATATAACCGTTATATATATATATATATCATATATATTATTATATATATATATAATATATTGTATATATATAATTATATAAATTATATATATATATATATATATATAATATATATATATATATATATATATATTATATATCATATATTATATATATATTATATAATATATATATCTCAGGGAGTTCATGGAAATGTTGGAGAAGATGAAGGACGGAAGAAGAGAGGAGGAGTGTATTGCTGCTGAATGGAGATTTCAATTCAAAAGGTGGAGGAGATAGACTTGGTTGGAGATAATGGCTGGGACAGGTATGGAGAGGAGATAAGGAAAATTGAAGGAGAGATGTTGATAGATACCTGTTTATAGGAAGGTGATGAAGATCATGTGTGACTTTGTGCATACAAGAGGAACTCAATTAGTTCAAACAAGATTATTAATGGGAAACAATATTATCACAGGAGAATGATAGTCATCAAGTCAGATACCTGTTAACAGGACTGTATAACATTCGTCTGATGAGTAGGCTAATGAAGGATTGTTGGAAACGATTACCTGGAGTTAATAATGGATACGATCATGATTTGTTCGTGACGGGACCTGCCAGGTTGAGAAGACAGAAAGTTGCAGATAAAAAAAAAATGTGTATTAGTTGGGTCACTTGATATTAGCATGACAAGAAAAGGGGAATATTATTTAAAAATATAAGCGGGGTATTCTTAGATACAATATCTCCGAAGGTAAGTAGAAAGAGATTGTGGGAGGTACAAGAAACTGTAAGAAGAGCAGCAGCAACGAGGAAACCTGGTAAAAAGATTTGTAGGAAGGAACAAGAAAAGCACAATATTTGTTGGGATGATGGAGTGAAGGAGTAATATAAGAGGAAATCATATGATGAGGTAGCTCTGGTTTTTTGAAAAAAATAGAACGAACAGACAAGGGCTCAGTATGTGGGGGCAAGAAATGAAGCAAGACAAGAGGAGAGTGAATAAGAAGAGTTCGTCTCAGTCAGAAAAAAAAGAAGAGGCGGAAAAAATGATGGAAGATGTGAGAGCCAGTAAAGAAGATTTTTAGCATACGCAAACAAGATCGTATAGTAGGATCAAAGGAAACAAGCATGAATATCACAGAATAAGCAAGGAGTTTTTGGTGAAGTCAAACCAGACATAAGAGGAGATAGACGGATTAACTTCAGAGAGAACTGTTTTAAATGTGATTATGAAAGGTGGAAGGGAAGGATCCGTTGGGAGGGGTGGATAAGGGAGGAAGGAGATCACTATGGGAGGAGTTGGAAGGTTACTCTGAGAGCGATGAAAAAGAAAGAAGAACGGTTATGGCACCGGGGGGAATATGGATTACCCATAGAAAATAAGAGGGAGGAGAGAAAATGAAAGAGTAATTCCGAAATTGTTCAATAGGTGTTGGCAACGGAGAGCGAAAGACACCAAGGGGTGGGGTAAAGTTCATCGTGAGTTGTCCAATATCATAGCGAAAAAGGAATACAGGAGATTGTAAAAAACTACAGGGGAATACCCTTGTTGGACTCTTGCAAAACTATGAGAATAAACTTAGAGATGAAGCGCTGAAATTGTAGCTTAAGAGCCCAGACTGATTGAGCAGCAAGGATATAGAAATGAACAGAAGCAGAGAACCGGATCTCTTGTTTGTCTTGAGAATTACGTTAGAAAAGTTATGGGAATATAATAAACGAGCAAATATAGCTTTCGTAGATCTGAGAGGCTCTGATCGAGGCTAGGAGAGACCGTGGAGAGTGCTATGGAGAGAATATGCGTAGATAAAAGAGGTTGAGAGGAGCTCTGAAGTGTTTGTATAAGAATAGTAAATGCAATATAAGAATAGAATATGCGAACAAGGAATGGTTTGAGTGAGAAACGGGACGCCCAACAGGGGGAAGCGATGTTGTGTTTGTAATAATTAGAATTGTCCAAAAAAGAAATGCATCCATCAACTTGTGTTTCGTAAGTAAAGTTGAATGGATGCATTCTTTTTTGGACATTCTATTATAACAACGAGGAACTTCTTTATGTCTTTAAAGGTATCGCAAACCACACCATTAAATAAATCAATTGCTCCATTATTTTTCTTTCTCATCCTCTTCACGATTAAAAATATATGTTATTTTTAACATGATTTTTGAAGATCTTTCAATTATTGTGATCTTCCATATAGCGACAAAAGTTTGATTTTTTTTCTTTGTACATTTAGAAAACGTTAGCCTACCAAAATTTTATTCATAAGAAGTACAAACAGGCTTATTCTAGCTATTTTGGATTAAGTAAAATAAAGCCCAAATTACCAATATGCACACTCACCTCCAAGAGAGTTAAAAAGGAACCAATCCATTATAATGATAACGTAAAGTTCATACCATTTCTCACCATCAACTAGATTGACAGTCTAAATTTTATGTTCAACACCTATTTGACATCATTATAGTATTCAGTTTTCCGGGATTGATACATTATAACAAATTTTGATAAATAATAATACGAACTAAAATTTGAGACTGGGGGGCGCTTTACAAAATCCTTGGGATTTTGTAATATTATATTTCGGTGTGTTTGTAAACGTTTAAAGACCAAGGTCGATTAGAACAACATAGGGGTTAGAGCAAGGAAATGACCAAACATGCCTTTCTTAGACATCTATCCAGAAGATGGAGCCATCATTAATTGGCGAAGGTTGCAACTTTTGTTTAATTCAAAGGACAAAAATCTAAATTATTAGAATCCGTAATTCCTTTCAATAATCTAATTTTAATATTTCCGAGGATTCTTATTTTTGACGCCTATAACAAGAATTTCATATCTGAGGAGGGAAATTAATATTTATCATCAAATAATTTATGGTGAACAGTAATTTTATGTTGCCATCTGTTAATTTTCTTTTCATTTATATTTCATATTTTTAATTTTAATATTATTAGTGAAAAAAATTAATTTTTTTCCATTTAAGTTCTGAGGAGGAGAAGTTGTAATGCAATCTAAAAAACTATGTTTAATTTTTATATTTTGATTTCCCTATTTAGTTCTTAAGGGGTTTTAAATTGTTTCTTTAAATTTTAAGTTTGGCTGTTTTAAACTCTCTAAAGATTTTTGCATATATATATATATATATATATATATATAATATATATATATATATATATATATCATATATATATATGTATATAATATATATATATATATATTATAGTATATATAATATATATATATATTATAATATATTAATACATATGAATCAATTATGGAGCTTTGTTGCCAACTCTTCTAGAAGTTTATAAATAAAAAATCAACCCCTTATACAATGATCCCCCTTTATATTGTTTCAGCCATCTGAATGTCATATATCAAAGGTTTTTCAAATTAGGTTCGGAGTTTTCTTAATTTAGCATATATGCCATGAAACTAAAATATCAATATATTGGCTTCTGTATCAAGTCCAAGATTCAAGTTAAAATGGAGTGACATCAATACTACTGCAATGACGGGAAGAGCTCAAGAAATCCTGGTGGATTCCATAAGTCCCCTTCAACAAAATAGCCCCCAAATTATCAGTGACTGAATGAATGCAGTTCTGAAAAAGTAGTGCCCGATGACTTTTTTGATTATGAATAATCAAACCGGCACTATCACGGACTACAAGCAAAGAATTCACGGAGAAATGATTCTAAAAATATTCTGCTTAATCATTATCTTCATTGGAATCTATACGGTCAGTTATTGTTTTTTTTTTTTTGCAGGTGTTTTTTTTTTTAAATACAACACCCACTACTATCATGAGCTCTAGTAGAAAGATTCTTCAGTTTGGCAGGCAATATTCACTTTCCTAAAAGAGGCAGACTGTCTGATGAAATGTTTAGCGGTTTGGTTTTGGTTTTTAAAAGGAAATTCAGCGCATGAGAAAAATCAGGTTTCCCAATCTTTTTAGTATCTCATCATTTCTTACAATTTGTAGAAGCTATATATATATATAATGTATATATATATTATATATATATATATTATATATATATTATATATATATATATATTATTATATATAGTATATATATATATATAATATATACTATTATATATATTCGTTTATATAATAGACTGCAGAGGGGAATTAGCTACTTGATACTTATATATTATTATATATATACTACTATATATAATATATATGATATAATACTATTATATATATAGTATATATAATATATATATATATATATATAATTATGCACGAACGGGGAATTATTAAGCTATTTATCACTGATAATATTATTATATTATATATTATATATATATATATATATATATATTATATATATATACTATATTTATATTAATATATATAATATACTATATATATACTATATATCATATAAATGATATATATATATATACTTATATAGTATATATTATAATATATATTATATATATATTAATATAATATATTATATAGTAATATTAATATAATATTAGTTATACTTATATATATATTATTCTCTAATCAAGTATGCTTATGAGGATTTATATTTTACAACAGACACATTTTTTTTAAAAACATTTAATTATAAAAACGATTAAAACTGATAACATTCCTAGACGAAGCTTCCGCTACATAAACCTTTTAAGTCTATCCTAAATTCACAATAAAAGCAAAAACTTTTAATATTTGAAAATGAAAACTATGTCGGTTGTTGGTACGAATAACAGACTTTGTAGAAGAAAGGTGAAACGTTTCATAAATCAATTTGAATTGAAGTCGATCCTGCACTTCCAGAGCATCTGTTTGTAATTGGCAGGACACAGACCAGACACATCCAACCACTCAGAGAGTATTTGTAGAGGGGCAAAAGGCTTCCGAGATTTTTTCTTTTCACTTGTTTATTTTGGATATTCTAAATGTTTGTCTATATTACTGAGATGGATTGGTGTTTTTTTTTTGTTAAAATCTATGGGTGTACAGAGCGAACTTTCATAATGTGTTACCAGGATGTTGTGTTGTTTTTTCCTGCACGATGTCTGACGTCTATAGTTCGCCCCGTAATATACTAGTTGCAGGTTGTTGCAGCGGATTTTTGATAACAGGGGCATTGCTAGTTTTTTGATTTGGGGGGTTTTACCACTTTCTGTGATAATATATATATATATATAATATATATATATATATCCCATATATATTATATATTATATATATACTTATATATATATAATATATATATATATTATATATATATTATAGGTATTAAGGTATTAAGTGATATATGGTGTTGGTGGTAGGTTCTGAATGGAATCAAAAGTTATGTATGACGATAGTGAGCGTGTGTAAGAATAAATGGTGTCCAATGGGATTGGTTTAGGATTAATGCGGAGTGAGACAGGGTTGTGTTATGTCTCCTTGGTTATCCAATTTGTATATGGATTGGGGTTATGAAAGAATTCAAGGTGGGGATGGCAGGAAATCGGTGTTAGAATTGATGCGGAAGAAGGAGATGAGTGGAGGGGTGGCCCTACCATATTATATGCGGATGATTTGGTTCTGTGTGGCGAATCTGAAGAGAGTTTGAGAGGATTGGTAGAGAGATTTGGCAGTGTATGTAAAAGGAGGGGTTTGGAAGGTAAACGTAGATTAGAGTAAGGTTATGGTTGTGATTGAGGACAGTTCCTCGAAGTGGAGTTATGTTAGATGGTGAGCGGCTGGAGCAAGTGTCTGAGTTTAAAATTTAGGGTATTGTGTTGGATGAGAAGGGACGGATGATGCAGAGATGTAGTAGGAAAGTTGTAAATGCAGGAAGGTTTGCTGGTGCAATTAAATCTTGGTGGAAGTAAAGGACTAAGTCTTGGTGCGCTGGGTCTTACATGAGGGTATGTTAGTTACCCGTGTATATTGTATGGTAGTGAGGACTATGGTCTGAAAAAAGAAGTATAAGATCTAAAAGTTACAAATGTGTTCAGATGGGACAATCTGAGGAGCTATGCGTAGGTGTGAGAGAATTTTAATAAACATGAGGAATAGAACGTATTAGAAGTTGTGTGGTGTGAAGAAAGGGGTAAATGAGAGAATAAATGAAAGTATGTTGCAGATGGAGATGGTTTCATGTGGAAAGGATGAATGCAAGTCGGTTGGTTAAGCGGATTATAGTTGGTGAGTGGTTGGGAACCGACGGCTGGGAACCGAGAGAAAGTGAGATCGAGTCGGTAACGACATGTCCTGAAGGAGAGAAATGTGAGTTTGGCAGAGGCGAGAAATAGAGGTGTGAATAGGAAGAGAATGGCGGAGGTTTGTATGGGGGTATTGGTTGGGCCCAGCCTGGGGCAAGGATGAACCCTACATTGAAGATTCTACCATAGTGAGGCCCGTCGCGGTCCCATCGAGCATCGTAGGGGGATTTTCTGTCTCTGACGAGTTTTCACTAATTAAATGTACAGAGGGGTGGTTAAGGCTGGGCTGTTTCTCTTTCGACGATTTGTTCATATTCTTCCTACAGCTTTTCTTTTCCGATGCTTATGCGCACCTTACTCCCCAGTCTTGGGAAGAAAGTAGGTAGAAAGAAAGAAAGAAAGAAATACTAATATTTCTATATATAGATAATATATATATATATATTATATACATATATAATAATATATATATATATATATATATATATATATATATATATTATATAATATATAAAAATATATATATTATATTATATATATATATATATATATATATATAATAATATATATATAATATATTATATATATATATATATTTAATATATATATATATATATATATATATATTATATATATATTATAATTATTTTGGAGTAATTTTATGGAAATAATTATCTTTTCTGTATTTCTTACTTGTTAATATGTTCACTAATTTGGTGAAAGATCTTTAACTTAATGTTTATCCCTCCCCCACGAGGACGTAAGTTACGATGATGGGGTCATTATCGCTCATGTTGAAAATACCTGGTGTAACTTGTAATTTATTTTATGTTAAATTCTTGCCGGATTATATGTTTATTTGTTTAATATCCACTTGCATTTTCTCGGAAACTGATGCGTATGGCAACCCCCGAGGAGGGGAGAAGAATGACAGAAGAAGAAGAAGAGGAAGAAGCTAAGGCTAAGTTGGCATCCCTAAGGAGAACCAGATGAGCAGTGAAAATAAGGATAACTCTTTTGCTCAAGCAACTCATCGAAATTGTAAAAGATGGTGACAATTCTCTTCTGTCATCAGTAGTGTTGAAGGAGATATCAATGAGGCTGGGAGAGGTGCGTAAATACGACGGAGAAATCAAGGCCTTAATTTGTGCTTCTGACGTTCTCCAATACAATTAATTCAATTTAATTTAATTAATTCATTTAAATTCTATCTTCCGAAGTAGTCATATTTTATGGAATGTCGAAACTGCACAAGCAGGGTATTCCTACGAATACGAATATATGCTTACGCAACAAAGTTTTAGCATCAATAAAGCTAACATATCATAACCTGAACTAAGAATATAATGTACAAATGCAAACCTAACATACCTCGCGTATGAATAATCCGCTAACATCCTGAAAATTCCCTACTTATCAAAGGTAAAGTAGCTAACTGGTCATACAATGCTCGATATGTTCCCACTTTTCCCGCATATCAGCAACAGGTAAAGACGTATTATCTAACAAAATCCCTTAACAAAGTAACCAATCTATCAAAGATACCAGCATCTTGAACTATGAATTGACACTATCTTCATCAAAGTGTCACTCGTCTCGAGTATAAAACATCATTTGAACTATGAATAAACGTAGACATTAGCAAAATTCTTGGGCAAACCTAACATTTCAGCGGCCTGGTGCGGTGCGGTGCGGAAGGAAAAATAAAAGTGCCGTGCGGTGCGGAGCACGAAAAATTAACGGTGCGGTGCGGTGCCTGGTGCGGACCATTAAATCACACCGCACCGCACCGGACCAATTTCTGACAAATTCAAAAAAAAAAAATTGAATTGGATATATATATATATATAATATATATATATATATATATATATATATATATATATATATATATATATATATATATATATATATATATATATATATATATATATATATATATATATACCATATATATATATGCCCGACTATTTGAGGTGTTAGCTACAGATTCATCAGAGCGAATAATGGTGGAAATGCAAGTATACAAAAGTTACTTTTGGAGCATGAAAATTAACGATGTAGGATCACTTACGTTTAGTGCAAACACTCTTAGCACGTCTGATATTCCTATTCCGAGTTTTATAAGAATTAACAAGTGATAGGCAAACAAATAGTTTTCCATTTACGATGTTCATTTTCTCCATCACTAATGGTACAATAACAGAAGTAACCGAACCATAAATTTAGAGGAGAAAGATCTCCATATCGTCTCTCTCATCATTTTTATTCCTTGACCATTGTCTGAGGATATTAATACTCTCTTCAGAGTTATTACAAGAGGATGACAAACAAGTGTTTACTGATTATCATAATGTGATGTCTTTAAATGGTTGAAGTACAATGATACAATTAGTTGAGCTCAAAATTGTCAAAGGATGGAAGGTATTTATTTTATCATCAGAACGGCCGTACTGGCAGAAAGATTCATTAAGTTCTTACAACCTTAACATAATTTTCAGTAACGTCATGTATTATTGATAGTTAGGGAACTTTAATTCTGCCCTGTATTTTCTTTAGCTCTTACTGAGTCATGATCAAATGAATAAAGTGTGTATTGACCTATATTTTGAGAGAACTTCACTGGCTGTTGTTTGAGATGTCACAACATTTCTAATGTTGATGACTTACGGAATTTGTGTTTTCACTCAAGAAAGAAACAGAATTTTTTTTATATTGGCACCAGCATCTCTCATGACGCAGTGAACATCATCTGGGATAAGTTCCATTTTCATATAGCTAAAATTAATATGTCGCACAAGATATTCACCATAACGACGTTCAGGTGAGAGTTTCAGGCACAGCAAAAATTTGGCTACCAAATAATTATCAACGGTGCCGTTCTCCCGGAAAACAAAGAAATTGCTGGTTGAGTATTTGACCATTCGTCGGTGGAGAAAGCTAACTTGGATGATTATATGATAAAGATTATTAATTTTGAAACTTTAATTTTAACGCTGTCCTTAATTTTTTTTTAAATTATATCTCTTTGTATTTTCTTTTAGTAGTGTGTTGAAAGAGGCCTGATACTTTCGTTAGCCATACAAAGCCTAGAATTTGAACGTGATGAAACAGAAGATAGACCATTACTATCATTTCTGTAAATTTATTATAAAATGATTTTTCGTTTCAGTCTCCCATATATTTGTATTTTTATATTAGTTTCAAGAGTAATCTGCTTCGTTCTTAAAGTTGGAATTGGAGATCCTTTGCTCTTTTACTCATTTTCTTTTCTACAGTTTACTTGTGTTTATTGTTTAGATAGTTCTTAACCCAGATGTCATTCTTACTTTCCAAGAATAATTACGGTTGCAAAGTGTACGGGAAACAATATCGAAGTAATCCCAAACAACAATGGATAAAGATGTCATTGAGGAATTGCTTCAACAGTTGACTTCAAGCGAATATACTCACAAGTACGAGCATATCAATATTAATATTGATAGATTTCGATTGTGATTCAAATTACTGTCTCTACCTTGAGACGGCATTAGTCATCTCATTCTAATCAATTTCTCACAAAAGTTAAATTTTCTAACAAGTTCCATCAGATCATTTTCTATTCGCATTCCGAGTGTCCGAGTGCTTATGCAAATATAATACTTGCGAATACGAAAGTCAATTTATATATATATATATATATATATATATATATATATATATATATATATATATATATATATATATATATATATATATATATATATATATATATATATATATATATATATTAAAGGTTGTGATAGGGGTTTGAGGATGTCTGAACCCCCCGAAATTATTTAAACTATAAGAAAAGTTTGATGGGTTGTCTCTTAATTACAATTTATAAGAGTAATAAAAATAATAATAAAAGCAAATTAAGAGCATATATTAATAGAAATGAGGAAAACATATTTATGGTTCGTGAAGATTTCTTAGGTTAGTGGCAGTTGAAAACACATAAGGAGAATCTCTAGCCGAGGCAATACTATGAAGGTTGAAATAGATAGGAATTTCCGATTGGCCAACGATATGCTGGTGCAGCAGCAATGAAGAAAAGTTTTAGATAGATTTGTTCAAGCCAACAAAAATATACAAAGGCATTGCATGTCTTGTTGTTGATATTCATATGGAGTACAACACATTATAGACTCTATCGGCACAGTGAAAACTACTGGGAACTATTTTAGTTTAGCCAAGTCGAAAACTATTTAAGTAAAAAAATAGGAAACATTTTCCCAGTGAAAAATTGGACAAAATAAAATGGAATGTACGAAAAAAGGTGGGTGAAAAGTTACGACGGATTGTTACGTTTTTAAAGCAATTGTTGAAACTTTTGATGAGCTTAAGATGGATCAAGATGTTGAACCTTCTTGAAGAAACTCAAATCTTTTTAAATCTGTAATCACGAACGAATAGGTTATAAGCTTAATTATGTTTCAACTTTATTCTCCTTTACTTTTCTATTATGTACTATATCGTAGTCTCCATCATTAGTGACAGCAACCGCTCTTGATCCTACTCAAAATGTGATGCTTGCTTTCAAATATTTTCTCTCAAAAATCGATGAAAATTTTTCAAGCATTAAGGAAGTTGCAAAGTTGAAACAGAACTTATGCTTTCTGTTAATGAAGAAATGAATACATCCAGTGTCAGGAGCAATGTAATACGAAAAGAAATAAAGCAATTACAATTCCTTTTCTTGATGATTTCTCAAACCAGTTAGAGAGCAAGTTCGTGAAGCACAGATTCATATTTACCAATCTTAGTAAAATGATTCCATCGATATCAAAAATTTTACGAATTTTGTAAATAAACTTGATGTATACAGGTACAATGGATTATTAAGGATTTTAGCATCTATCTCACTCATAACATAAACTATAGAAAGATATTTCTTTCCTCTGAAAAGGCCCAAATAATACTTTCTCAATTCCACAGGGAAGTAAAGACTAACAGCAAACAATATAAACGACAGAAGATATCAATAATTTTTCTGTTAATAAAACAGAAATAATAATTTTTTATTTATATATATATATATATATATATATATATATATATATATATATATATATATATATATATATATATATATATATATATATATATATATATATATATATATATATATATATATATATATATATATATATATATATATATATATATATATATATATATATATATATATATATACAAAATAATAATATATATATATATATATTAATGATACACAAATTGTCAATTTGAATTTTTTTTTTTTATATTTTATTCCTTTATATATATATATATGTAATAATATGTAATATATATAATATGTAATAATATATGTAATAATAATAGTATTAGTTTATAATATAATAAAATATATATAATAATAATAATATGTATATATATATTTATATATAATAATATATGTAATAATAATATATGTAATATATATATAATATAATAATAATAATAGCAATACATAATATATAACAATAATAATAATAATAATAATAATAATAATAATAATAATATATTTATAATAATATAATAATATATATAACAACTATATAATAATAACTATATATATATAATATAATAATAATAATATATAATATATAATAATAATATATGTATATTTATATATATATATATATATATATATGTAATAATATACTAATAATAATATGATAATAATAATATATGCAACTAATAATATGTGCTGCTATGCTATACTGTAATATATATATATGCAACCTGTATATATATATATATATATATATATATACATATCAGTGGCGGCTCCTGCCTTCGTTGCATGTTTGTGCAACGAACACTTTTTTTTCTATATCAAGTATATTTTGATTTTTAATTATTTGACGTAATTTCATTTACTCATATATATATATATATATATATATATATATATATATATATATATATATATATATAATATATACATATATATATATATATATATATAACATCTTCATCCTCTCCCAGTAGGGCTCACAAGCCTGTCAATTCGGGACCAACCTCCACACTTCCATTGTGTTCTATTGGTCACGATCCATCCGCCATCAACTCATCCATTGCAGGCATCCGGTGTCTCCTTAATGAGAATCCTCCACTGTGTCTCTCCATCTCTTCAGCGGTCTTCCTCTCGGTTCCTTCCTCCAGTCTCACCTCCACCTCCTACTAGCAACTCTCTCTCTTCCTCCATCCTCTCCAGATCAACACCATCTTAGTCTGGCGGCACGTCCACTTTTATATTTTATCATGGGTTTCACCCACACTCTCCCTCGCTGTCTCGTTTCTCACTCTATCTCTCTTCGTCTTTCCAATCACCGTCCTCAACACATTCATCTCCTCTGTCTGAATTCTACTCTCCTCTCTCCCTGTCATGATCCATGTCTCCGCCCCATACAACAGTATTGGTGTCAACACTCCCTCGTATATTGCTGTCTTCACCTCTTTGTTCATATATTTATCTTTCAAGATGGGGCATACTGCTCTTACAGTCCTGTCATACTGCTCAATCCTACTCGTAATTTCCTTTGCAATCCCCCCTTCTCTTCCAAGTGTTTCCTAGATATTTATATCTATCCACATTTTTAATATCTCTACCGTCTACCTCAACTATCAACTCCTCCTCCTCCCTCCCCTCCCTACCACCCTTTTTCTGTTTTCCCCACATTCATATTTAATCCAGCTTCTCTAAATTTTTCTGCGAAACACAGCACATTGCCTCACAACCTCTCACCATCTCACTCCAACACGCCAAATCATCTGCATATACCATGATGTCTCTGTCAATTTTCCCTAAACTCTCCTTTACACCTTTTATGACTGCAATGGCTCCAAATACGCTATAAAAGTATCAGCGACAACACACTACCCTGCTTACTCCAGTTTTTACCTCAAACCATTCCTCGTTTTTATATCCTGTTCTTACCTTACTTAAGCTATTCACATATGTACTTCTTACTGCCTTTATCAGTCTGTCTTCAACTTCATAATCCCTCTCCAGAAATCTCCATAGTTTCTCCCTGGGTACAGAATCAAATGCTTTCTTCAAATCTATGAAGGCGATATATGCCTTCTTGTTTATTCCCATGTCTTTTCCTGTATCATTCTCAATGCGAACATTAAATCTGTAGTGCTTCTGCCACCTCTATACCCATACTGCTCTTCACCTAATCTCGGCTCTATTTTTGATCTTAATTTTCTTTCTAATATTCTTTCATACAACTCCATGTGATCCATTAGTGAGATTCCTCTATAATTTTTACAATCTCCTGCGTCCCCCTTACCTTTATGAATGGGAACTATTATTGACCTTCCCCAACTTTCCGGCACTCTACTCCCCACCCAACACCTGTTCAGAAATCTCAGCATCAAGGTTTTCAGCTCCTCTCCTCCCTCCTTCAGCAATTCAATATGTATCCATCCTCACCAGGAGTCTTTCCGCTCTTCATTTTACCTAACTCCTCCACAAATTCCTCCTCCGTTATTCCCTCCTCCTCTACTCCCTCTTCGTTTCTCTCCTCCTCCTCTCTCTCCTTCCTCTTCCGGCTGCACCTCCACATTCAGCAACTCATCAAAGTACTCTATTCATCTTTTGTTTTTTTTTTTTCCTCCGGGCTTACCAATGTTTCATCATTTCTATCTTTGATATTACATACTCTCCTCTTCGCTCCTCTATACGTTTTTGCCAACCTAAAATCTTCTTCTTATATATATATATATATATATATATATATATATATATATATATATATATATATATATATATATATATATATATATATATATATATATATATATATATATATATATTACTATTTATATATATATATATATATATATATATATATATAACGGTACATATAAGGCTTCGATTTTTCCTCGTTGCAATTAGAATGCAACTTTTCTTAAAACGTATTTTATCGGGCTACTGAACGAAATATTTTGAGAATGTGGAAATTGATTTAACATTAGCTATATAGGTAAAACTTCGTTGCAAGGTATGTCTCAACTCAAGTTGTGAAAAATAAACTATATAAAAAGAAATTCATTTGTTTTTAAATTTTTTTTATATGTTCTTGTGAAGCTCAATTTTGGTAAATTTCAACTTATTTAAAAATAAATCTTCACTGAAAAAAATATATATATATATATATATATATATATATATATATATATATATATATATATATATATATATATATATATATATATATATATATATATATATAAATATTTACTATATATATATATATATATATATTATCCTCTTGTCCCCAAGATTGGGTGTAAGGTGTGTAGCACACACCGGAACAGAAAAGTAGCAGAAGAATATGACGTAAATCGAAAAGAAAGCCCAGCCTCACCGCCCCCTTTATATCTTTAAGTGAGAACCCGTCGCAGTAAGAAAATCCACCCTAGGGCTTCAAGGGACTGCGACGGACCATCACTGTGACATCTCGTCAATGTGGGGTTCATCCCCTGAACAAAACCAGCAACCATACCCCCTTACAAAACCCTGCCATTTACTCCTATTATGCACCTTTCTTCTCGCCTCTGCCAAACTCACATTCCTCTCCTCCAGGCATTCCTTTACTGACTCAATCCACTTTTCTTCGGTCTCCCAGTCGGTCGATTCCCAACACACTCACCACTATACACCCGTTTAACCAACCAACTATCATCCATCCTTTTCACATGACCAAACCATCTCAATGTACTCTCGTTTATTCTCTCATGTACTCCTTTCTTCACACCACACAACCCCCTAATACGTTCATTCCTCATTTTATCAATTCGTCTCACACCTAACACCCCCCTGAGATTGTCCATTCGAACACATTTTACTTTAGATCTATACTTCTTATTCCAGACCATAGTTTCACTACTGTACATTAACACAGGTAACAACATACCCTCATGTAAGACCCTAGCGCACTCAACACTTAGTCCTTTTACATCCACCAAGGATTTAATAGCACGAGCTACCTTCCTACCATTCACAACTTTCTTACTACACTCTCCATTATCCGTTCCCTTTTCATCCAACATATATCCTAAATATTTAAACTCAGACACTTGTTCCAGTTGCTCACCATCCAACATAACCTCGCACCGAGGACTGTCTTCACTCACAACCATAACCTTGCTCTTATATACGTTTACTTTCAAACCAGTCCTTTTACACACCCTGTCAAATCCCTCTATCAATCCTCTCTCAATTAATTGTCAGATAAAAGATAGATTTACATTCTCAGGACATTTCATTGTTGCCACGTTATTTCTGTCGGAAATGTTTCCTCAGTATGATTCCATCTTTCCTGAGAAAAATGTAAATGAAACCTGTAAATTGTTCATTGACATAAAGAAACTTAAAACAGAACTATCTATAATTTATAGCCTAGAAGAATTTCGTTCTGTGTCTGGAGCCATAGCTTTATTTGATTTCATTACAGAAAATCACTTGGAAGCCTCCTTTAGTAAAAGGACAACGTTCGAAGCAGAGCGCTGTTTTTCTTATTTAAAAAGGATTAAAACCTTTCTTAGAAACACCATGGGGCGAGAAAGACTTTCCGCCTTAACAATGCTTTCGATCGAGAAAGACTTTATTATGGGCATACAAGATTTTAATAATAAAGTGATTGATAAATTTGCTCAATCAAAAGATATAAGAGTGGACTTTCTTTTTAAATAAAATTGTAAAGGTAAGTTACATAACTTTTTTAAAATAATTGTAATTTTTTTAAATTTTTCTAGATTAATGCTTTACGGTCATCAATGCTCTCTTTTTTGAAACACACACACACACACACACATATATATATATATATATATATATATATATATATATATATATATATATATATATATATATATATATATATATATATATATATATATATATATATATATATATATATATATATATATATATATATATATTTATATATATATATATATATATATATATATATATATATATATATATATATATATATATAATAACAACAACAATAACATATATATATATCAATATATATAGCATATATATATATATATATATATATATAATGTGTGTGAGTAAAATGTAAAATGCAACTAATAAAATTTTTTAGGACAGGCCGTACAGTATATATATATATATATATAATAATATATATATATATAATAATAATATAATAATATATATATATATATATATATATATAATAACTATATATATATATATATATATATATATATATATATATATATATATATATATTCTTAATTTCAACACCTTCAAAAAAATTTCTGGTTATGAAGCCCTGTTATATATATGTATATATATAATATTCTTCAGCTCCCTATATATATATATATATATATATATATATATATATATGGCATAACTAATAATAACAATATATATATATATATATATATAGCATAGCAAAACATATATATAAATATTCTTCAGCTCCCAGAAGTAGACTTAACGTCTGTCAGGGCAGAAGCATGTTCCTCCATCCTGTTTTATCATTGAAAGCTTCTAACTCCCGCAGAGCTTCGATGTCTGGCATGACAAACCTTCTGAGAGTTTCTTCTATTGTTTCCTTCCATCTCTTTCTTGGTCTTCCTCTAGGTCTATTTCCATCCTTTATCAAACGCCCTGTCACCCCGCATCTTTTTTTCATACATTCCCATAACCTCTCTCTTTGTGTAGATTGTAGAATCAAAAGCCTTCTGCTGCAAATCTATGAAAGCAATATAGAGACTCTCGATAAACTCCAAAGTCTTTTCCATTACCATTTTTAATCCAAAAATTAAATCTGTAACACTCCAATTTTTCCTATATCCAAGTTGTTTCTCTCCAAAACTTGGCCATGCCCAAGCTCTTGTTCTTCCTTCTATTATTCTTTCATACAGCTTTGCTACATGTGGTATAAGAGCAATTCCTCTTTAATTTTCACATTTTCCTGCATTTTCTTTCTTTTTAAAGATCGGCACTATGATGGTTCTCCCCTACTCATCTGGTATTTATCTTGCTCTATACAGAGTACTGAAGAGCTTCAGAATACCTTTGTTGCACCACCTCTCCACCATCCACTATCAGTTCGATAGCTATTTCATCCACTCCTAATGTTTTACCTTTCTTCACATTTGCCAAAGACATCAAATTCTTCTCTTGTGATTTCCTCGAAATCAATTTCTTGTTCCTCCCTTCCTTACTTTTTCTCTCTCCCTCTCCATCACCCTCTCCAAAATATTCGGTACACTTTGCATCTATTTCCTCCTTCTATGTAATCACATTTCCCTCTCTGTCTTTTGATGCTGTATTGCTTGGCTTTCCTTTTGATATGATTTTACCAGTATAAAAGGTAAATCCTTTCCGTCTCTTAGATCCTCAGTTAGTCTACCTTCCAGCTCTTCCCATATTTCTCCCTTCGCTCTCTCCAGGCCAAAGTAGAAAGACAGACGGAATAATTTTACAATACAGAATGCAAGCTTGAAGGACAGGGTTCAATGTTCGGTTCACGCTAAGCCCAATTTTCACCCCCCTAAAAATGGACATAAAATTCGGAATTTTCAATTTTCTTGATATATTCACACCAAACTGTAGCTTTTTTTGCCCTCTAAAATGTCGTTTTAGAGTGTTTTTGTGTCTGTAGTCAGTCTTTCAGAATTTTCAATTTTTCAAAACCCATGTTTTTGACATTTGTCGTATCAACTTCCATAATTTTTTTCGAAATGACTTCAAACTTTAAATATGGATAGATGGGTCCATTACCTACAATAGTCACAAAGGTTTTTTTCGATTTTTTGAGTTTTGTCCTCAGCGTTGTCCAGTTTCAAAACCCACCTTTATTGAATTTTAAAATGAAAAATTAAAAACGAACGAATTTCTTTTTATATCGCTTATTTTTCACAACCTGAGTTGAGAGACACCTTGCAACGAAGGTTTACCAATTTTTTTTCTGCTCATGCAAAGTAGATGAAATTTTCAGGGCATATGTAGTCGGGAGAGATGCACAATTTTTACTTAGATAATTTCTTTGTATATGCATTAGTTTTGGATTTGTTCTTGGAGCAAATTTCAAAAAAAAAAATTTGTTTAATTTTTTAAAAATTTTCTTTTGAGTATACAAAAAAATATCTAAGTAAAAAAGATGCATCTAGATCGATTGTACAAGCAATGAAAATTTGGTGTTGATCGGACAATTAGGAAAAAAAATATCTCAATATTTCACTTTTTCAAAAGCTTGAATTTTTGGAAAAGTGAAAAATTTATATATATTTTTTTCTACATGTCCGATCAACATCATTTTTGCAGGACTTATACAATCGGGCTAGATACATCTTTTTTACTTAGATAATGTTTTTGTATACTTAAAAGAAAATTTTTTAAAAATTTCAAAAATGTTTTTTGGAAAATTTGTTCCAAGAACAGATCCAAAACTAATATATATACAAAGAAATTATCTAAGTAAAAAATGTGTATCTCTCCCAACTACATATTTTCTGAAAATTTCATCTACTTCGCATGAACAGAAAAAAAATTATCGCAATTTTTCATTTTAAAATAAAAAAGTGGGTTTTAAAATTGGACAACGCTAAGCATAAAACTCAAAAAAATCGAAAAAAACCTTTGTGACTATTGTAGGTAATGGACCCATCTATGCATATTTCAAGTTTGAAGTCATTTCGAAAAAAATTGTGGAAGTTGATAGAACAAATGTCAAAAACATGGTTTTGAAAAATTGAAAATTCTGAAAGACTGACTACAGGCACAGAAAAACACACTAAAACGACATTTTAGAGGGCAAACAAAGCTACAGTTTGGTGTTTATATGGTCAAAATTGGCTGAAAATTCCGAATTTTATGTTCATTTTTAAGGGGGGTGAAAATTGGGCTTAGATCGTGCCTAATATTGGATCTTCCCCTGAAAACACAAGTTTTGAGAACCACAGGAGGAATATCATCTGAACCGTACGCCTTTTTAGTGTCAAGATAAAAAAAAGCAGAAATAACACCTTTAGAAGAAATTACAATATTAGCATAAATATGTTTGAGGGAGGTAGAGCAGAAGGAATAGCACTGGAATTGTCTGAAGTGGAATTAGAAGCAAATGTTTGAGCAAAGAGATCAACTTTAGTGGAAGGTTAAACGGCAGTTGTGCTGTCGGTAAATACTAAGGAGGGCAAGAGGAAGAAGCAAATCTAAGAGTTTAATATTTTTTGAAAATGTCAGAAAGGACGTAAGATAAGAAGTAAGATTATTGTATTTTTATCGAAAAAGAAATTTTTAGTGTCATGGAGAATAGATTTTGAACAATTCTGGGATGAAATATAAGTTGCAAGAGTTTCTGGAATTTGAAGATGACAGCAATTCCTAAAGTCAGAGTCCCTGTGGCTAATAGAACGAGAACAAACAGAGTTTAACAAAGATTATCTAGGTTTAGTTTAAGGTAAGGATCATGGGGTGCAAGCCTCAATGCCAGAGAGAATTAGCTCGTGCTTTGCACACGTCAAGGAACCCTTTCCACGGAAGGAGCAACTCTTTCATCGGAAATCAAAGAGTGACAGTTGCAAGTTCGACCTGTTAGCAACACCGAAGTGCCAGAAACGTAGGCTGGGGTCTTTCCTGCGAAGACTTGAAGAGATAGAACAGGATACAGAGATAAGAGTGATAGGAGGCCCAGAGGAGGAATGAATTTAACAGAATAAAAAGGATTAAAGATTAGGAAAAAGTGTAGAATGTTGGGTTCATCTCAAAGACGATCAGAGATGCGGGTAGGGAGCAGCACTAACTGCTCGAGGTAATTCTGGATAGAAAAGTGGTAGCTAGTTTACCAACTGTATCTTGAGGGAAAGCAATTGGCGGTGGAGAACGTTGAAATCACCAAGAATGGTGATTTCAGAAAAATGTGAAGAAGAGAGAATGTGCTCTAATTTGAAGTCTAAGTAGTCGAAGAATTTAGAATAGTCAGTTGAGTTAGGAGACAGAGAACAGATGAGATTAGTGGTAGATTGACAGGTTAGGTTGAGCCATTAGGTAGGATATTCGGAAAACTCCAAATCAAATACACGGGAACAAACATCATTTCACACATTGGCACAACAGCGGCCTTTGGCTGAAAATTAAGGAAAGAGATACTAGGAATCTACAGAGTAGAGTTTGAAGTCAGAACGCACAAAATCCTAAGTTTCGGTTAAGAATAAGATATGAGATTTAGAGGAGAGATGATGTTCATCAAAATGAAAATTAAATTTAAAACCGAGAAGGTTGCAGAAATTTATGAAGGAGAACGTACATCAAAACAGGCCACCAATTCCGTGACGGCACTAACCCTATCACCGGAGACCGTCAATAGCCTTTAATGGTGATGAGGGTAGGGGTGGATAAGAGGTTATTTTTGGAAGCCACCTCTATAGGCTTCTCCGAGACTAATCGGTTGGCTGCCATTTTGACAATTTTTGATTTTCTTTTTAAAAGGAAAGTGTAGTCTGTAATTGTATTTTATGGTGTGCACTAAAGGAGAGCTTACTCCAATGTAAGAATAATGTGGATATGAACGGAAAAGCTGAGAACCATTGGGCACTGGAGTGCCATGGGATGTACTCTAAGCAGATTCCCCTTATTCTCACTCTTTACCTTGCGCGCTTCCTCCCATATATATATATATATATATATATATATATATATATATATATATATATATATATATATATATATATATATATATAGATATATATATATATCGCCTATAGCTTTAAAGTACGGTGCGTGGTGTTGCGCAAATTTTGGTGCGGTGCGGTGCGGTGCGCTGTGGTTCCCTCTCGGTGCGTTGCGGTGCGGTGCGCATTGCAAGAGACGGTGCGATGTGGTGCGGTGCGGTACGGAGTGGTGTGGTGCGGTGCTGGTGCACAACCTACCGGTGAGGAGTGCGGTGCGGAACATCCAGTGCTCGGAAACTTTAAATATATATATATATATATATATATATATATATATATATATATATATATATATATATATATATATATATATATATATATATATATATATATTTTGATTTGCCTACTCAAGAATTTTGACCACGAGCCTCCACTGCTAGTAAGACATATTTCGAGTTGTCATGTGAAAAATTCTATAGAATTTATTGAAAAAATAAAGAGTAAATTTTAAATATAACTTGAAAATAAGTTATGATATAGTTTCTCTTTTCACTAACGAGCCTGTAGACTTAACTTTGAAGCTTTTAGATGAATACTCAGAGGAAAATGAAGTCAATTTTTCAATATAGTTTAGTTTGATTAAAGAATTAATTAGGATCATATTAATTAAATCATTCGCTTTTTTGAGTTTAATGGTAGTTTTTTTTTTCAAGCAAATTAAGGATTGAGCATGGGTTCTCCCCTTTCACTGGTGCTGTTGAAAATCTTAATGATTATTATTATTATTATTATTATTATTATTATTATTATTATTATTATTATTATTATTATTATTATTATTATTATTAATGCACTAAAACTAGAAGGATTTCCTTCTCTGTTTCAGAACGGGGGAGGAGGTATTAGTTCTTTAGCAATCGTTATTTGTTTATATAAACAACACTTTCCCATTCTTATGCAGTAACAACTGAGAAATTCTATTTGTTCTTACCTTGGCTGCAATCAAGGTTCAATCAGAATTTTTGTTTACATTACTAAAAACCTTTTCTCACAGCTCAGTAGAATGAAGTCATTATTGAGGAATGTTTTGATCTTTGTTGTGACCAAAAATTTGAAAACACCGGTAGCTGAACCGGAGGACCCAGAGGTATTCCTATTGCATTTCAACCAGTGGCATGCTGGTACTTGACTTAAGTTGTTGAATGCATCTCGCAGTATATATATATATATATATATATATATATATATATATATATATATATATATATATATATATATATATATATATATATATATATATATATATATAGTGCATTGAATTATTTGTTCTGAGTTTCTGTCTCTTTATTACTATAAAGCAGAACATTTAATTTTTATTAATTAATCAAGTTTTGCATTCGTGTGAATATAAATTACATATTAAGTGCTTTTATACCTTTGTCAGTTTCCTGTAAGTATTTTGTAGTGTGTAACTGAGAAGAACCCATGAAAGTATAGAGCCTTTTGCCTTTTTACACACGAGTTTAAATCATTTCGATTAAAACACAAGCGCTCCTTCCTCTATCCAAATTAAAGTAAGTATAAATGAAATTGAACTTCTTTCCAATTTCATTCACTGAAGAAAACATAAGACAGTAAATTGGTATGCCTTTGGTTGCTCACCGATTTTTCTATGAAGGAGTTATACTATCTGTTTGAAACTTGGTATATTGTTAGTTGGTGTGATAAACTGATTTTCGGCGAGTTTTGGTGTTCCTAGGACACCCCTAAGTGGGTGTTGCCCATTAGCGCCAAGGTCAAATTTGGCCTGAAAACCTGGGTTAGGCTTATCGTATCGGGCTAAAATTTGGATGTGAGCTATATGGTGACGTAATCTCGTCGTTGAAAAAATTGAAAATTATCGTAGAAGGCTGAAATTTGAAGATGATATAGAGGAGGAATGAGTAAGTAGGATACGGATCCGGCACCGGTGCTGGATTAGTAAATATTTGTATAATAATACGACATTGGTGTCTTTATATATGTTATTGGATCCATAGATCTCGAATATGAGGGTTATAAGCTCGTAACGGGTGTCGGAAAGTATAGAATAGGGTGGCTGAAATTTGGATAGTACATAGAAGAAGGAGAAAGGAGCCTGAATCTGATGAGTTTGAATTGGTAACGGCACCGGAGTTGGTTCCGGTGCGTTGCTGAGTTATTAAATATTTGTATAATAATACAATGTTGGTGTCAAAATATGTTTATAAGTTCATAGATATCGAATATGAAGGTTTGAGACCCCATGAGTGAAGGGTCCCACCAGCCTGCCTAAATGCCAGCCCTCCCCGGCGCGAAACCGGCGCGCGCGCTCGCGCCCGCAGGCGCGATCCGGTGCGAAACCGTCGTGAGCATGTTTTGCGAGTGAACATTTTGTTTTTAGCATGTTTTTACATACCCTAAAGCAGTAAATCAGTAAATATAGCTGCCCTCCCTAGCCCCTCCATGATCTATTGATCTATTGATTCAAGTCATATTTTTTATTAAAAAATTGTTATGTTTTACATACCCTAAAGCAGTAAATCAGTAAATCAAACAGCCCCCCTACCCATCTGTGAGATTATCTATTGATCAATTGATTCGTCATATTTTTATTAAAATTGTTACGTTTTACATACCCTAAAGCAGTAAATAAGAAATCAGTATATCAAACAGCCCTCCCCATCACCCTCCTACCCATCCATGATCTATTGATTCAGGTCATATTTTTTATTAAAATTGTTATGTCTTACATACCCTAAAACAGTAAATCAGTAAATCAGTAAATCAACTATCCTCCCTAGCTCCTCCAGCCCCTCCGAGATCTATTGATTCAAGTCATATTTTTCTTTAGTATAAATAAGTTCTTTGGATAAAAGCGGGAAAAGAAAACAAGTTTTTATTTTAAAGCTTTTATAACATAAGTGCAAACTACATAATCGTTGACATATAAATTTTTAGCATCAAATATATCTACAAGTTTATTAAAAGAAACACTATTTAAAAAACATATACTGGAATAAATACAGTATACACCGCATAAAATAGAACTGATAGGTTGTACAGGAAAACATAAGATCTTAACATTTGAACATTATTATATTTTAAAAAGATGTTACATAATGATCACTAAACATAAAATCTAAAGGCAGAGAGTCTAGGAAATATACATTATTTTTATTCTTATACACAGGTATCCAGTGTCCATTGCGCGAAACATCTCGAGGAGAAGTGTTGAAGATAAGTCCAGAGTCGGTTTCCAATTTCACAGAGCTGAGTTCATTACAAGCGAATACGCCTAAAAATCGTCTTTCGTTTCGAAAGACATTTAATATTTCTTCCTCATTCATCTTTAATAATTCAAGATTATATTTCGTACTCTGTCAATCTCGATGATTTGAGGATGCTCCAGATACACTAGAACTGAGATTGGGGATGTCAAACTTTGTCCAAATTTGAGATTCAGGCCTAATGTTCCTTTTCTTAGGATATTGAGATGAAAAGTACTACAAGCTGAAAGATCAGCTGTGAGATCGTACGCATATAAATTACTGTTTTCAGCATAAGTCTTGAGATCAACACCTGTACCGTTATCGCTGCAAGATACAGTATTGGCAATTAAATCGTAAAAAGGTCGCGAACATTGGGAATATGAGTCTTCGTATATTATCTCATAATCACGACCGTATGGTTGACCATTCACGTGCAAACTGATACCTCTTAGTCCGAAATGGGTAAATTTAAAGGCAGACTTTCCACAGTTTCCAGAATAAGCCACGTGTTCTACAATCCCTATTATTACTTTCTGAGGGGAGAAGGCCAAAACATTCAGTATTCTAAACGATCTGGAACAGTTAATTAAAGAACATACACATATACCAGATCGTCCAAACCAATTCTTGAACACGCTTGATTTATGTTTCACCACTACTCCTTCTCGATATAAATACACCATTTTCCCTCCTATCGGTAACTCTGACCACAATCTTGTAGCTCTTAATTTTACAACTTTTTCTCCAGCAGCTCCACCATGCCCCAAACGTACTTTCTGGCACTTTAATCGGGCTAATTGGGGGGCGTTGCGTCGTTTCTTTGCAAACTATGCTTGGAGTGAATCTTGCTTTGACTCGGAGGATGCTTCGCTCACTACTGAAAAAGTAGGGGCCGTAATCATCGAGCGGGTTAATTTCATTTTCAACTAAATCTTTTTCTCCACAAAATCCATGGTTCGATGGAGAATGTTCTCGCTCCATTCAGGAGAGAGAGACATTGCCTGTCGGGCATGGAAAAACTCTCGTTCTCCTATCACTCTTATTAATTTCCATTCTGCTCGGAATCGTTGCAGGGCTATTATTCGACAGGCTAAGCGCGCTTTCACTAAAAGAAAGTGCGACAACCTACTTGGTTCCTGATAAAAATTTCTGGCCTCTTGCCAAAAACATCTCTAATAACTTTTGTAAATCTGCCTTTCCTCCACTTATTCGCTCTGACGGTTCTGTAGCTAACTCTCTTACTGAAAAGGCTAATCTCTTCGGCCTCCTTTTTTCATCTAATTCTACCCTGGACGATTCCGGCATCCCTCCTCCTGCTTCTTCTCCTCTCAGGTTTCCTATGCCTCTTTCCGTGATTACGCATGATCGGGTGCATGAGATTCTGAGATCTATGAACGTCAGAAAGGCTAGTGGCCCAGATGGCATTCCTCCCCATGTTTTGAGGGAATGTGCTTCTGAGCTGGCCCATGTCCTCGTTCAACTCTGCTCTCTATGCCTTAATACTATTACATTTCCTCAGTGCTGGAAGTGCGCATATGTCCAGCCAATCCCGAAAAAGGGCAGCCGTTCTGATCCTTCTAACTACCGTCCTATAGCTCAAACTTGTATTCTATCTAAAATCTTTGAAACTCTTCTTAACTCTCATTTCCTGGATCATCTGGAGTCTCATTCCCTTTCAGATCATCAGTATGGCTTTCGACGCTCGAGGTCAACTGGTGACATACTTTCATATGTAACTGATTTATGGTCTTCTGCCCTTAGGAACTATGGGGAGTCTTGTGTGGTGGCGCTCGACATATCAAAGGCATTTGATCGGGTATGACATGCGTCACTACTCTCTAAGGTCCCTTCCTTTGGGTTTCCTCCTTCTCTTTGCTAACTCTTGTCAAGTTTTCTCTCTGGTCGCTCCATATCAGCACTCGTTGATGGAGCGACTTCTTCCTCCTTTCCTGTTAATTGTGGTGTTCAAGGTTCTGTTTTATCTCCAACTTTATTCTTACTTTTCTCATCAACGTCTCCTCAATGGCTGTACTTCTAACTCTGTTCACTCTTATGCCGACGACTCAACTCTCCATTCTTCCACTCCTTTCAAATCTGCTCCCTCTTTTGCATCTAGAGTTGCCTCTCGTCTTCAGCTTTCCGATTCTATTCTTGTCGACCTGGATGGAATTTCCCGGTGGGCCGCCGCACTTTGCGAAATTCAACTCTTTGAAAACTCAATTTTTTATCTCCCTCTCAAAAACACCTCCTAACTTTCCTATTTTCTTCGACGGTTCTAAAGTCTCACCTGTTGACAACATAAACATTCTTTTTCTGAACATAAACAAAAAATCACAACGGTTGCTAAGGTGGCCTCAAAGAAGCTGGGAGTTCTGTTCAGGTTGCGCGAATTTTTTTCTTCTGCACAGCTACTCCAGTTATATAAGGGCCTTATTCGCCCTTGTTTGGAGTACTGCTCTCTGTTCTCACATTTGGGGGGGCTCCGGCTACAACCTTCTATTGGATAGTTTAGTCTGTCAGCTAAGAGACTAATAAACTGTCCCCCACTTTTAAATTCTCTTGACCCTCTATCTCTGCGACGTGACGTTGGCGCTTGGTACTACAACGGTAGATGCTCAGGGAGTTGGCCGCTCGCATTCCTCCACCACTTCGTCACCCTCGTAATACAAGGGGTGCCATGCTCTCGCATGAATTTTGCGTGAGCATTGAAAATCCCAGACTCTTTCGTTGTGGTGCCTCCTTCTTTCCAGCCACTTCTGTTCTGTGGAACTCCTTACCATCTTCTGTTTCTCAAACTGTATTTAATCTTCCTCTCTTTAAAACCCATGTCTGCGCTCACCTAAGAGATTTGCGTTAGGCTTGGGTGGGTTTTCATGTATTTTATTTCCTGCCCTTCCTTGAAAATGGCTCAGCCCGTAAGTGGTGGTAATATGAAAAAAAAAAAAACATACGACTTACTATGAATTTGTTATTAAAGTATCTAAGAACATCCAAGGGAAATTTGTATAACCCTCGCTTTATAGTAAACCTTTCAATGTAATTTTCGACAACATCACGTTTCTGTATATGTAAACTGGCCGTGTTACGCAATTTCAAAGTGTTTTTTACAAAATCAATACTTCTATAAATCATGAATGCAGCCCTAGGACTGGTTACATTCTCTATACTGCCGTCAAGAATTATTTCACTTAATCCTGCTTCAAACATTTCTCGTTCGAGAGTTATAGGGTTCAATATTTCTGTATTAAAGTCAGATATTTTATTTTCAGGATGTAGATCCATAGAGGCCGAAGAAGGTAGCGTTAAATAGAAATGATCTTCGGAAGTCATGATTATTGCTTCACAGGTACTTATTTACGAGTTAGACTTTTTTATAATATCGGAGCTTCTTACGTATATGTACTTTACACACAGCTGCATGTACCATGTGTGAATGGGTAAGGGTTCCCTTCAACATCTCTTATATACACTCTTACGGTTCTAAATTGAGCATTATTCAAAGGTATATAGTGTACACTAGGAAAACTTATAACTCTGTCATCTTTAGGAAAATGTATCACTCTTAGTAACTGAGCCTTAGTGTTTCCAACATACTGAGGTTCTACAATATCGCTGTAAACATACGCTACACCGGGGTCGTGTAACATCTTTGAAGGGTCGCATACAAAATGTAATGAACCATCGGTGTTGCTTTTTGCTACAAGCATGTCTAAATACTCTTCCATCGTAGGAATATAACATATTAATTCATTTAGAGGAGCTTTGATATCGTTAATTCTCAATATTGTATCGTCGCGTAGGTAATTACATTTACGAAAATAATCTGAGGTATGGAAAATAAATAAGCTTATATCTTTCAGGTTTACTTGACCTTGAGACTTTAAAGTGATTAACACGTTGTCTTCGTTGAATGTTTTATTAACTAGAAATACTAAATCTTTACATATACGACTTGATCCAAATTGTTTGTTTAAGTCTATGAACACATCGGTAAGAGATTTATAGAGACCTCGGTTTATTAAATATCTTTCAAAGAAATAATCTTTGTCAGCACGCTTGACGATCATCATATCGGTGTTAATTTTTAATACGTTTTTAACATTCTCTACATTTCTAAATATTACAAACGCCGTATGTGAATCAGGCATATTCTCGATACGCGCATCCAATATCATTTCGCATAACCCTACTTCGTACATTTTTCGTTCGAGTTTTATGGTGTTCAATAACTCTGTAGTAAAGTCTGATATTTTATTTTCAGGATATAGGTCCATAGAAGCCCATGACGGCAACGTTAAATAGAAATGATCTTCACTCTCCATGTTCACAATGTAAACTGATCAATGTTTATTATTAAACTTCGTAGGGTAACCCACCCATTTGACAAGATACTGTTTATTTTTAGCTTTTCCTTTAGATCTTAATATTTTTTTTTTATTTTATATTCGTGATTCTTAGGATCAAACCGTATTTTCTGTATTTCTTGTTTATAGAACCCTCCTTTTATTTTTTCACCATCTAAATCCTCAAGATAGTATAATTTTAACCTATCTCTCGGGAATTCTCTGATGGTATCTACTTTAAAAACTTCTCTCGACCATCCAGCTTCATACCCTTTTCTGAAATTTTCATCAGTATTGGATACTCTCACATAATCTCCTACTTTAACACCCGTGTTATCTTTTATTTTATTCACTGTGTTACTAGGCACAGAAGGTTTTGTCTTCACCATCTCAACAGTGTTCTATGATAAGACCTATTATAGGAGTAGGCCAGGTCTTGTAGTATATCGAAATATATAAATGTATTCATCTTCGTGAAATATCTATGCATTCTTTCTTTTATAGTTCTTTGTACTCTTTCAACTATTGCAGCTTTAATAACTGAAAATGTGTTGTAGTACCCTAAGTCATACTCAGTAACTATTTCTTAAACTCTTTGCCTAAAAATTCTGCACCTTTGTCCGTCCACATCATTTGAGGATATCTGCCATCTTCATTTATAATTTCTCTTACTACACCAGCAACAGTTTTTGACTTTTTATCCTTTAAAGCCCTTAACCATAAGTATCTGGAATATACTCGTGGGTCATATTTTGCCCACACCATATTTTTAAGCTTTTTTTTATTTTTTGCCACTTTTTAGGTACGGATTATGTAATTCAGTCCTTTTAAAGTTGTTCTGTAGAGTTTTGTTAATTTTTGTTTGTTATTACTATTTTTAAAAAAAATTTGAAAATTGAATTTTTATGGCGACCTTGCCAGGATATTTTTTTTTGGGGCACAATTTGCCCAAAATTAAAAAAATTAAAAAAAAAAAAACATTATACATAGAAATTTGTTTAAATTTGGCTGTTATATTCCTAGATACGTACTAAATCAAATTTTTATATCAATATAGCCCAACAAATTAGCTGAAAATATTTATATTCGAAGTATTTGTGGGTCATTTTTTTTCCCACACCACTTTAGCTCTTCGTAATTTTTTTATTTTTCAACCAATTGTTATGAAATTTTGTGTACATATATTTCAATATGTCCCTGAGGAATACCTGGAACGAGAAAAAGATTGAACAAAAAAAAGTTTGATTTTTTTAATAAAAGAAAAAGTGTGGGCAAAAATTAACCCACGAGTACTCGCGAGGGTTAAAGCCCTTAACCATAAGTATCTGGAATATACATCTATCACAAAAAAATATATTGATACCCTTCATTGTAAGATTTATATTTTATCATATCTGTCAAATCTAACTGCAATACGTTATCTAAATGGAGGGGGCTATGGTTTTCCGTGTCGGAAATTTTTTTCGTATAGGTTTATGAAAGGTAAAAGCATCCTCACCTTCTAAATATTTTTTCAATTCTTTTTTATTAACTTGAGGAAACTTTAAAGCAAACCTTGAAAAACCACCGTAACTGTAATGCTGTTTCACATCAAAGTAATATTTATCGACCGCATCCTTAGCCTATATGACTCGCAATGACATTAACAATAAAAAACATATTCATTTATACTGAAAGGGGATATAAAAAAAACGAATACCTGCATGAAATATTTTATTTTTTAATTATAAAATAATATTAAAACCTTATATCTATGTGAACTATTTTACATTACAAACAGAACAACGTTTATATACATTATTTTAAATTACAAACAATACAACCGTATAAAAAAGTACAATAAATAACTAGGAACTAATCCATTTTGGGAAAAATGATGTTTTTTTTCTTATTCTACCTGCACTTGAACGTGATGTGTTTCTACTTATCAACTTTAATCTGTCTGACGCGAAAGAAGTACCAGAGGGACTCGCATCTGGTCTAGGAGACATTGGAATATTATCCAGATCCGACAATCTTTGTTTATTCTGGATTAAAGATCTCGGAAAATTAATAGTCTGAAGTTCTTGTTTGATACCTGCTCCAGTCTGTTACAGGAGCCTTCCTCCAATCACGCGAGAGATCGGATATCAGATCAACAATATTCGAAGCAACTATTGTTTCTCCATCAATAATGATTTGACCGAGTTCGTTCTACGTAATCTGATCTTTAAAATATTAAATAAAGCTAAACCCGTTTTCTTACCTCTCATTGGTAAGCTTTCCTCCAGTACATGTTTAAAATTATCTTCTCTTTTCACTTCAATCTTAGTGTCGGCCGCTAGAGCTGAATCTTCCTTAGGTGAATTTAATAAAACTTTTAGATCTACTAATTTTTGTGTAGGACAGGGGTGGGGCTAGGATTCTTTTTCATGAATGTTTTCATCAGATTTTAATATTCAATACAATTCCTGCTCGTAATTATTTATCTGCTCAACTTGCGGATCATATAAACTCAAAGGTTGCTGTTGGAAGAACTGCTGATGAGGGTAATACCCTATCTGTTGTACCTGATGGTTTGATTGAGGTTGTTCGGTCTGTTGTTGTTGTTGTTGTTGTTGTTGTTGTTGTTGTAAGAGGTAGGGTTCATGTATTATATTTCATCTTCTCATAGTCGCTGTAGGGGAAAACCACTACCTTTTTCATCATTGAGCAAGCCACTTGGTTATCAAAGGGGCTACGACGGAAAAGAGTAAAGGTAGGAACACACCTCCGCCTTTTTGTAATAACTTCTTTTTATTTTTAAGTCTTCTTACGCTACCAGCAAGTTTTTTAATGATGTTTATATGACGACGCAACTTTACCTTTTGAGGTCTGTTTAAAGGAACATTTCCTTTTATAAGATTTAGGCATACTTCAGTTATACATAGTACAAATTTTTCATCTTCACAGATCAGCTTACGTTTTTCAGAAGGTTTCAGGTTTTTAAATTTTCTCATAAGAGGTATATAATCTGCTACTAGAGTATTCATTATTCAGATATGTAATATCTGGTCTTCGTTAGCCCTCGTCTAGGTCTATAGATCATTCGGTTACGCTTAGGAACAACTCATGAGGGATTAGCGTGTCTTCATTTCGGAGTGATAGCTAAAATGCTCTGGCCGAGTGTTGAAGTCAACCCAGCTCGAGCGCTAAAATATGTTCCGCATGTATATCCTCAATCGTTTAATGATGGCTCATACTTAATAAGGTAATAGTAACTCTTTACGTTGAGTAGGGAACATTTGGGTGGCCACAACATTGACCTGACTCATATCCCTTCTTTGCCGGAACACGAATAAATACTGTGTTTAAAGACACATCACGCATATACTTATTCTGATGAAAGATATTCTGCGTTATAAAAAATACAGTGACATTTAAATGATGAGAGTAAACTGCAAAGGTTTCTGCTATATCCTCGTTCAATTTATGCATCAAATCGTCAAGGATTATAATTTTATGACCTGGTAAACATTGAAGTGCTTTTATATCATATAAACCTTTGTGAAATTGAATTACATCTTTGTAATCATTAAACTTTTCTTGGTAAACACTGTAGCACCATATGATTTTAACAGGTTTTTGTTCGAAAATCTCGACCTCTTATAAAATGTTTAATAACAGAAAGGTTTTCCCGCATCCTGTAGGACGAGATACAAAACACGTAGCAAGAGCGCGGAACATAAATTTACCAACGTCCATTCTAGGTTGACACCTGAACACTAATGAATAAGAAAAGGTTTGCACTTATGTTATAAATGCTTTAAAATAAAAAACTTGTTTTCTTTTCCCGCTTTTATAAAAAGAACTTACTTATACTAAAGAAAAATATGACTTGAATCAATATATCAATAGATCAATAGATCACGGAGGGGCTGCAGGAACTAGGGAGGGTAGTTTGATTTACTGATTTACTGTTTTAGGGTATGTAAGACATAACAATTTTAATTAAAAAAATGACTTGAAACAATAGATCAATAGATCAAATTAAAAAAAATATGACCTGAATCAATAGATCAATAGATTAATAGATCAAATGATCATGGATGGGTAAGAGGGTGGTGGGGATGGCTGTTTGATTTACTGATTTACTGCTTTAGGGTATGTAAACCGTAACAATTTTAATAAAAATATGACGAATCAATAGATCAATAGATCACGGATGGGTAGGAGGGTGGTGAGGAGGGCTGTTTGATTTACTGATTTACTGCTTTAGGGTATGTAAAACATAACAAATTTAATTAAAAAAATGACTTGAATCAATAGATCATTAGATCAATAGATCTTGGAGGGGCTAGGGAAGGCAGCTTGATTTACTGATTTACTGTCTTAGGGTATGTAAAAACATGCTAAAAACAAAATGTTCACTCGCAAAACAGAACACGTATGTTTTCTCACGACGGTTTTGCACCGGATCGCGCCTGCGGGCGCGCGCGCCGGTTTCGCGCCGGAAAGGGCTGGCAGGCAGCCAAGTTGATGGACCCTTCACTCAGGAGGTCTCAAACCTTCATATTCGATATCTATGACCTTATAAACATATATTTTGACACCAACATTGTATTATTATACAAACATTTACTAACTCAGCACCACACCGGAACCAACACCGGTGCCGTTACCAACTCAAACTCATCAGATTCAGGCTCCTTTCTCCTTCTTCTATGTACTATCCAAATTTCAGCCACCCTATTCTATACTTTCCGACCATTTCTTCGGTGGACCCCCCCCCCGAGGGGTCCCCGACACCCGTTACGAACTTATAACCCTCATATTCGAGATCTATGGATACAATAACATATATAAAGACACCAATGTCGTATTATTATACAAATATTTACTAACCCAGCACCGCACCGGAGCCAGCACCGGTGCCGGATCCGGATCCGATTCCGGATCCGAATCCTACTTACTCATTCCTCCTCTATACCATCTCCAAATTTCAACCTTCTACGATCATTTCAATTTTTAGGGGGCGCACGGGGACGTCACCATATAGCTCACATCCAAATTTTAGCCCAATACGATAAGAATAACCCTGGTTTTCAGGCCGAATTTGACCTTGGCGCTAAGGGACAACACCCACTTAGGGGTGTCCTAGGAACACCAAAACTCGCCGTAAATCAGTTTATCACACCAACTAACAATATACCAAGTTTCAAACCGATACAATAACTCCTTCATAGAAAAATCGGTGAGCAACCAAAGGCATACCAAACTACTTAAGACACTCACTGTCTCTCTTTTTTTATCCTTCCCGTTGCTTGAAATAATTTTTTTTTTCTTATATCAAACTGTAGAATTTTCTATTTGGTTCTAGAAAAGTCACCTAGGATTTGAAAATAGAGTGGTGTACATATGCGTGTGTGCATGTTTAGTGCGAAGTCATTTACGGCAGCAAATATATTAGTTTACCCACGTACTCTTGATATACAAACAAAAAAATATATTCCAAATAGCACAAGCAGTTCCAGTCACAGTAAAAAAAAATATTAAAGCCAATTATAAAATAGAAAAATAATAACGTTGGGGTTTTAAAAGTGGGTTGTGGGGGTTCTGAAAATGTATAAATAGAAGAAACAACAGACTTTAAAAGAAGAAAATAGCATTCATATAGTTTAAGGATTGATGATTTAAACTCGGTACTAGCATCACATAATAGATTGAAAATCACATAAATATGAAAATTTGGGAAAGTAATTCTAGGAAATTGAGTCTTTAATAATTAAAAACATTAATAATATAAACAATAATAAAGGATCTTTTAATATTGATTTAATAATTTAAAATATTTTATAGAAAAATTCTTTTAAGAGGAAGCTTTCAAAAATTAATGATTTTGTGACATATTTAAGGATTTGTTATTTATGCACATAGTTTTATTCTTCAACTTAATAGAAAATGCTTTTAAGAGGAAGCTTTCAAAAATTAATGATTTTGTGACATATTTAAGGATTTGTTATTTATGCACATAGTTTTATTCTTCCACTCAAAGTAGAGGGTCAAGTTCATGGTTCCGAAATCTAGAAGTTTTACATGTTTTTAACGAGCTTTATATATATATATAAATTTAATATATATATTATATATATATATAATATAATATTAGTATAATATATATATAATATATATATATATATATATATACTAAATATTAATTATATATGTTTTTATTTAGATATATATATATATATATATATATATTATATATATATATATATTAATAAATTATATATATATATATATATATAGTAATATATATTACTATATATATATATAATATACATATATATATATATATATATATATATATAATATATAATATATATATATATAGTATAATAATATAAATAATTATATATATATAATATATATATATAATAATATATTATATATATATATATATATATATATATACTATATATATATAATATATTATATATATTATATATATATATAATAAAAATTATATATATATAAATTTATATATATACATATATATAATAAATATCATATATGATATATAAAATAAAATATAAACAAATGAATTTTTAATTAAAAAAAAAAATAAAATACAATATATAAATATAAATATATATATATATATATATATATATAGTATACTTGATTATATATAATGTGCGGGACCGTTACGATAAAAATAATTGACTTTTATATTCTTTCGTATATTGTAAACACCAGAACTCTGAGAGGACGGCACAGGCATCCTCCGGGATATATATACATACTAAGAGTAGAAACAAGCCTCTCTGACGTCATGTGTCTTTAGTATGTACGGTAAAATTTACTTACATCTTATAACATCACACATAACTGTTTTTATTATTTTGTTTGTATTATTTAAAATCTTAAGTCAACCAATAAGAGTCTTTTCTCCTCCCGGCGATTACCTGCAGCCCAAGGAGGAAACGCGAGCAGTTAGTGAGGCCACGACATCAGAGCCATTACCAAGTGTCCTGGGCATCGCCCAGACACGCTAAAATATATTTTTGTAATAAAATTAAAGGTGTTAAACTATAATTAATGTTCTTATAATAAGATCTTTTGTAGTGTCAGATTTGATACGTAATATTGATCACAAGTGAAATAATAAGATATAAAATTAGAGAGAATGGCGATCAAAATCTAGCCCACTACATCGAAACGTATACGCTTTCGCCCTTGTGCAATCTCTATACTCTAAACTAAAAATATAACTATTTCGGAATTATGATTACTCACGAAAAATGTGAGTCAAATTGTCATGACAACAATCCCGTATGTATTATAGTAAAATAAAATTAAATCTATTAGATCTGCGATCAATAACAATATAAAAAAGAAATGTTAATAAGAAAATAAACACTCAACTATTTTTACTACATACAACCTTCCATCTTATTAAGTATCGTTTACCCGAGGTTAGAAGTATTTTCATTCTAGGTGTAATTATAATGATCTCATTACTCGCCTCGCTAACAGTTTAGATTGCCCCACAGTATTCGTGAACTTAAAAAATTACCAAAACCTGTTCTGATAAAAAGCGGTGCAAAGGATAATAAAAAAAATAATAATAATTAATTAATAAATAAAATAAGCGCGCGGTCGATGAAACGGGACAATGACTTAATTTACCAAGTGCAAGAATTTTTTTATAAGTGATTAAAAAGAAGTAAGTCATTGGAGGGTCTTATATTATTAATGCTAACACGTAGTGGTTAGCGTGAAGAAAAAAATTTCCTTTTTTTAAAGAAAAAAAAAAAGACGATAACCAGTAAAAATAGTGCTTTCAAAAAAAAAAAAAAAAAAAAAAAAAAAAAAAAAAAAAAAAAAAGAATAAAATAAAAATCACCGCGCATTTCAAAAAGAAACAAGAAAAAAAAAGAAAATCTTCTAACGAATTCAGATACCAGAAAGCTTCGACCTGCTATTATATGGGGGATGGGTAGAGGAAAAACTCCCCCCCCCCATTGAGACCTACCAAAGGCACGTAAGCAAAAGCTTTCTCTAAAAATGTGAAACTTAAGAAAAGAAAAAGAAAAATAAAGTCTCGGTGATGAAGACGAGGCCTATATATAAAGAAACTTGTGAAGGGTACGAAATAACCCAAAAGTTAAATTCGCCTCTATGCTGTAACAAACTATAGCTCAAAATTGCCTGTCTGTTAAAGCATATAAGCCACTCGTAACGTTGGTCAGAGAATACAGGAAAGAACATAGAAATTCTTCTCCCGCGCAAATGGTATTTTGTTTTTGTAGTGAAAATTTAATCTTATAATTATTTTGTTTTAATAAAAATTAATTAAAATGTTATTATATTCGGCGCAGAACGATGGTTATGAAAAATAATGAAAATCAGAATAGACGTCTTTTTGCTCTTATGCATAATTATAGGAATCTTCGTGCATATTTTAAATAAACACGTTTACAATTGTGAGGAGGTGGAAGCCCCCCCTCCTTCGGGACTCTTATCCCCCGAAAATCGGGTAGAGGAATGGAGGTTGAAGTGTGAACAAAGATGCGTTGCTTAAACGCGGCATGTCAACATCGTGCGATCATACGATATAAGAAATAGCTTTTTAAGAAAGGAAATTTGTAACTGTGTTTTTTTAGAATAGTAAAAAATTATTTGGCAAAAGAACTTTAAATCTATTTGTAAAATGGGCCTCTAAAGATGGTCACATTAACGTAGAAATATTCCTTTTTTTTTTTAAGAAAGAAAACTGTAATAAATTTAAGTTTATTAAAACTTTATATTTTAAACAATATCTATTTGTTAAGACCTGAGTTTGGGTATATTTAAAAGCATGCCTGGAGATCTCCATATTTAAAAAAAAAAAAAAAAATATTGTATTTTATTGATAGTATAAATAATTAGCCGCTTAGGAAAATTTCCAAATTCCTCTGAGTAAAAATTTTAATGAATTATATTATAAATATATTTATATACGACATTTGAATTTTATTGTGCTATTAGGGAAGATATGTCGAATTAAAACTTAATTTGTATAATATTTTGTGTTGCCGTCTGATTAATATATTTTTTTCGAATTAATGTGAAATCATATTTAAAATTTATCTGAAATAACGAGAGAAATATAACTGTCGTG